>CM020517.1:17312500-17377500 GCA_009823395.1 Thamnaconus septentrionalis | reverse complement strand
GATGGAACATCAGATGAAACATGGGTTGGGTCAATAACGGCCTCCTCAAAGTCCTCATCCCTGCTGGTGCTCATGCTTTTATTACTGCGCTTTTCCTGGATTCACCACCGTTTCTGCCCCGGCGACCAAATAAATTCCCTTCCTTATTTCACAAGAACGCTGAGAATGTGTCCTCACGTACAGACTCAGCCTGAGGGAAAATCAGGAACACGCAGACGCACTTCTTAACACACAGTGAGGTGGTGGGGGGGGGGGTTCGGCCGTTAAAAGAGGAAAAAAGGAAGAAAAGGCAGCGATGGCAAAGCGAGCGAACCATTACTGTGCAGAATGTGTGAAGACGAGCGGGCGCAGAGGAGCTCGACGGAGGAGAGAAACTCTGAAACGTTCCTCGTGGATTCGGTGAAGAGCGGCGGACGACTCAGAGTCACACACGTGTTGAGGCCACAGGTTTGGAAAGCAGAGAGCGGCGATGATGGAGCTGCAGCCAAGAGGCTCCTGATGGAGGTGACAGGGTGCCTGGCGCTGGGGTGTGTGTGTGTGTGTGTGTCTGTGTGTGTCTGTGTGTGTGTGTGTCTGTGCGTGTGTTATGTCTACATAGACCATTATGCATGCACGCATTTGTATCTCTTTCCTGAAGTATAGTTTTCAAACATCTTCTTGAATAACATGAACCCAGTCCACCTGCTGGTCCACCCTCTGGTCCACCCTCTGGTCCACCCACCACTGGTCTACCCGCTGGTCCACCCACTGGTCCACCCTCTGGTCCACCCACTGGTCCACCCACTGGTCCACCCACTCGTCCACCCTCTGGTCCACCCTCTGGTCCACCCTTTGGTCCACCCGCTGGTCCACCCACCACTGGTCCACCCACTGGTCCACCTGCTGGTCCACCCTCTGGTCCACCCACTGGTCCACCCGCTGGTCCACCCACCACTGGTCCACCCACTGGTCCACCCACTGGTCCACCCTCTGGTCCACCTGCTGGTCCACCCTCTGGTCCACCCACTGGTCCACCCACTGGTCCACCCACTGGTCCACCCGCTGGTCCACCCACTGGTCCACCCTCTGGTCCACCCTCTGGTCTACCCTCTGGTCCACCCACTGGTCCACCCACTGGTCCACCCTCTGGTCCACCCACTGGTCCACCACTGGTCCATCCTCTGGTCCACCCTCTGGTCCACCCTCTGGTCCACCTGCTGGTCCACCTGCTGGTCCACCCTCTGGTCCACCCTCTGGTCCACCCACTGGTCCACCCACCACTGGTCCACCCTCTGGTCCACTTGGAAACATATACGCTCAGAAGTTTGGTGTCACCTGCTGAATTCTGCACTGAACTCCATCACAACCACTTTCATGAAATAATGAATAATAATAATAATAATGTTCTTGAACGCTACTCACTGATTTTGGTGCAATAGCAGCAAAGTTCTTAGAGCTGTCTAGTAGATTGTTTGATGAAGCTGCTGATAATGGAATTGAATTGAATTGAATTGAATTGAATTGAATTGAATTGAATTGAATTTAAAATTTAAGCATTTGGGTCTGTTTCATTTTGTGCAGAATGACAGCAGCTTGTTGGCACGATGGAAATTCAGGGAGTTTTTCCCAAAATGACATCAATGGGCGACAACAGTTGTGCCATTCAGAAAACCGGGAGACGGAGAACAAGGGGTGGGGGGGTTCGAGCGTGTCATGTGTTGCTCGTCGTCTCTCAGCCCCCGTCCCGTGTCGGCCAGGGTCAAGCTTGGAATGAGGCGGCGGGGGACGAAGGCGAGCGCGTCTCCAGGGTGGGGGGGGGGTTTGGAGGATGCGGGGGGTGGGGGGGCTAGGGGGTGGGGGGTGGGGGGGTTAGCTAATCTGTTGGTTTATGGCGGCGCTCTGTTATTCCAAGGCCGGCGGTAACCTTGCCCCACCTGTCCTGTCATTTCTCCTTGTCCCGCTCGCTATTTTAGGCAACGACCCTCCCAGCAGTACCCCCCCACCCCACCCCCCACCACCACTTGGGTTCACACAACACTTCAAAATGGATGCCAAGCATACACTCTCCCAGTGGCACGCTGCCGCTTGGCTTCCAGTAGCTGCCTTTCCATTGCAAGTTTTTCGTATTTCTAAAATTCCGACAAAGTACAACTGTGATTTGCAGAGTTTCCATTGAATGGTGTGAAGCACGTAAGCCGCAATTCTCATAGAATCTTGTCCCGCGAGACCTCACTTTGTGGAGGATGGAGGTGCAAAGCACTGTGCGTTGTAGAGCAGCTATTTGAAGTGAAGTGGTCACGTGACCTTGTACGTCACGTCCGCGGACGTGTAAATGCGAAAAAAGTGTTTCCGCGACACTTTTGCGATACACCTCTATATGGATACGTCTGAAAAACCACAACTGTATAACTTAGCTCGTACTTATAGGTAAAGTGTTTAATATCTGGAGATTCTGGGAAGAAACAGCGACATCGAGTGGTTCCATTTAAGACTGCAGCGCTCTTTCGCTCCTCCTACCCCTCCCAAGCTTGCCAGTGAACTACGGTGGGCTCCGCACACAAACCTGGACACCTCCGCCACCTTCTTCTTCTTCGTTGGTCTATTTGCAGACGCGAGCGTTCACCCTGCATACAAGGCAGGCTGCCAGCCAGCTGGATTGTCCACACCAGGCTTCCTTAGAAATCTGGGGTGCAAGATGGCCAGCAAACTGGGAGCAAGACCCTTATGGATCTTTAACTGAATGTTTTCAGCTTTTAATGAGATTTTGTTTCAATACACTGAAAGTGACTCATCTCAGTGAAGCCATTTAAAAAAAAAAAAAGTGTTTTTCTTCCCTTCAACTTTGTGCTGCTTGTTCGGTCTTTCGTGAGGCTTTACCCGAAATCCGGCATCTACTGAAATAGCTGAGGTCTCTATTTTTCTGTCTTGGCAAAGAAGGGAGGTTGGTAGGGGAGGTGTTTGTCATTTTTTTGTTCAATCTACATTCTGCAGAAGTGCCGCAGCGAGCGCCGGAGTTTTCTCTTCTTTCTTTTCACAGCCGGTTGGGGTGTCGGACGTACAGACGGACAATTTGTAAGCCGAAACCGCCGGCACGCCGCGGCAATAACTAATCGGATCATGGAGTCAGCGAGCCCCGGATGTGTGTGTGTGTGTGTGTGCGTGTGTGTGTGTGTGTGTGTGTGTTTACTACAGTATGCGGCGCTGTCCGGCCCCTGCGGTCGGCGGCGCTGCCCTGCACACTGTCAGCCGTGCAGCAGCGGCGGCGGTGGCGGCGGCGCGGACAGCCTGTCTGGCTGCAGTGTGGGAGAACCGGGGGGGGGGGGGGAACGCTTGCGCGCGGCCGCAGGCCAAGGGTGGCATTACCCACAAGCCCCGTCGCCGTCCCATCAGTGGATGGAAGGGGCCACAGGGGCCAACCAGAGCTGAAAATATCCCCTAACCCAACACCCCACCCCCACCCGCTCTTCCTCAGACAAACCACACCCACCCGGAGGTCGGGATGGTGGGCAGGGGTTACAAGTGGAGGGGTGTGTGTGTGTGTGTGTGTGCGTGTGTGCGTGTGTGTGTGCGTGTGGGACTGCTGAATTATTTACAGGCAAAAGCTCGCGCCCAAATCCAGTGGACGGACTTAGCCCGCTGTTGCCTAGCTACGTGTTTAGCAGTGTCACATGAGGGAGCGTAGGTGTGTGTGTGTGTGTGTGTGTGTGTGTGTGTGTGAAGAAACACGATACCAAACACACACTTTTGTTTTTTGTTGTTTTTTTTTTCCCTCTGAGCAAAGCTGAGATGCTCTTTTTTCCTTTTTTCACCCGTTGCTCTTCCTCACTGCCTCTCCTCTTCCTCCCGTCTCCTCCGGACAACTTTCTCCATTTATTTCACCAGTCTCAGATTTTTTTTTGTTTTTTGTTTTTTTTTCCGGACCTGCCGTCTTAACTGCATATTTATAAACGTGACACATCTGATTGACAAGCCTGGTGGATAATTATCATTGGCAAAATCTGCTGATTAATTCATTTTTTTCAACTATGCAAAGAAGGCAAAGAAGAAGACGAAGAAGAAGAAGAAGACGAAGGACAGAAGAAGAAGAAGAAGAAGAAGAAGAAGAAGAAGAAGAAGAAGAAGAAGAAGAAGAAGAAGAAGAAGATGAAGGACAGAAGAAGAAGAAGAAGAAGAAGAGGAAGAAGAAGAAGAAGAAGAAGAAGAGAGAAGAAGAAGAAGAAGAAGGACAGAAGAAGAAGAAGGAGGAGAAGAAGAAGAAGACGAAGAAGAGGAAGAGGAAGAGGAAGAGGAGGCTACACAACTTTTCTGGTTGTGTGCAGCGCCGCTCATTTCAACTTTATGAGTTTTTCTCCATTCTGTGACAACCAACAAAACAGAGAAGTGTGTGTGCGTGCGTGTCCGTGTGTGTGTGTGTGTGTGTGTGTGTGTGTGTGTGTGTGCGCGCGCTTGCTTCTGATTTGGGTGACGCTCTAAATCACATGTTGAGGCACATTCCAGGGTGTTCCTCTCTCTTCCAATCCTCCGGCCTTTTCCAATTAAAATGTCAGCTTTATATTCCACTTTTATGAGAGCTTTTTCAAACCAAACCTTCCTCTGTTGACCCCCCCTACCACCACCCCCACCCAACACACACACACACACACACACACCACCACCACCACAATAGTTGCCCCAGTCAGTGTGTTTGTGTGGCTTTTTAAAGCCCTGCTGCCCCGCTGTGTCTAAATGAACGGTTTTGAATGGAACGCCACCTAAACGTCTCCGCCGGCCCTCCCGGTCACATGACCTGCCGGCCCCCTTTTTTTTAGGCCACGATTCTATAATTACAATATTTACTGCTGCCAGCGGTGCAGCCTGACCATAAATACTAGTAAATGCCAGGCAGGATTGGGCAGTTAGGATTAGTTAGTCCCGGCCTAATGTGGCTCTTTCTGCAGTTTGTGTTTGCTCTGACTGAATGTTTCTTTAATCAACGGCCGTGCAAACATGAGAACAGTTGCAGCTCCTCTACGTCCAGAGCGAGCTGATTTATGGTTTGAAACTGTTATACATTAACACATACTGTACACATGTCGGTGCATGTGAGCGTTTCAGAAGGTGCGTCAGAAGTTCAAGCAATTACTCCAACGCCCAGAAGACAACTGCAGGGAAAGTTTGATTTAAGCTGGCAGGTTGCAGGTTGCAGGTTGCAGTGAACTGATTGAAGAGCAGCAATGTGCTCGACATCATCGCTGAATTAAACACCAACTCTCCAAAACACATTCAGGTCATCAGAAAGGAAATCTCCTCTTCTGTGGTGCAAGAGCAGGCCTTCAATCTGATTATTTTTTTTTTGGGGGGGGGGGACCTGTAAAATTAATATTTAAAAGTCCTATCAAACCAGCTGATTGAGTTTCACGCTGACTGAAGCTGCAGGTGAGGCAGGAATTTGTTCTTCTCTTTTGGCTCAGACTCAGCTCCATCGCTTTGGGCCCCCGAGGAGACGTGGAGTGCGAGTTCACGATGAGCATTCCTCCAAAAAAAAAAAAACCGCGGCTCATAAAAACCATTTTCCATAAAACGCGTTCCGGCGAAGGTCTCCTGATTTTATGTCACCGCATGTCACTGCGGTACTGATGATGATGATGATGATGATGATGATGATGAAGACAGCAAGGAGAGATCCACCAGCGTGTCAAGGCTCCTCTGCCTCTGATGCTTTATTTTGGATTTTTTTTTTCAGTGAGTTCAGTTTTTCTGTATCCAAATATGAAAATGAATCAAGGTGATTCTTTTTCTTTGGACCGGGTTCATGAACGTCGATCGTCGTCGTCGCGTGCTGTGATTTGATTGACGTGTGAAGCATCAACAGGTGAAGGTGATGGCTTCTGTTTAGGTCTGTGTGATTGTACATGTAGTACATGTAGTACACGTATATATGTCTTCAAGTAAGCGTTCTGACACCTGCCTGTACACATGTATATATTGCCATTTATGTTGTGATATTAATTATAATTCACGGTGTGATATTAGATCATGGAAAAAGGGGGTGTGGCCAGAGAAGTTTTGAACTTCTGTCTGCTTCTTTTTGATCATGTACTTGAAATGTGGATAAAGAAGACGTTTTGTTTCTAACATGTACCCGCATGTTCACGTTCGTGTTCATCTTTTTTTATTGCAACTTTATTTTTGTTTTGAAGACTTTCACAATAAAGTAAATAAGCGAGTTTATTTACTTTTACATTACTAGTTTAAAACTGAGACTATGCTAAAACTATTAAGGGGTCTTAGCTGGATTTGCACCCGCGCCCCCCCGGGCCTCTCCGGGCTCCCCCCCCCCCAGCCTGGCAGGGTGGAACGCTGCTGCACTTCCCCAGCAGGCCAGCGGCAGCCATAACAAAGGCCAGCAGAGGAAGAGGTGATGTGGGCTGCAGACAGAGGGAGCGGGGGAACGCCGAGGGCCGGGAGGAAACACGTAGCGGCGACAACAACGGCGAAGAGAAAGAAAAGAAGCCCTCCCCATCTGCGCGTGTGTGTGTGTGTGTGTGTGTGTGTGTGTGTGTGTGTGGGCCCATCTTTAGAACAGGAAGCAGAACAATGGCTTGCGGATCGAGCAGCGAGTTGAGGTTTTTGCTTGGTATGTTATCAACAAGTTTCTCATTCCAGCCCCCCCCCACCCACCCCCTCCCCCCCACCAGACCGCGTCACCACGCCGTGTCACCGCTGTTTTCCTCATTAAACACTTGTGGGTCGGAGCAGGGGGTGGGTGGGGGGGGGGAGTGGTTGTTCCCATCCAAACAGGAGCATATTTTACATGAGTAGACAGCTGACATGGGGGAAGGGAGGGGGGGCACTCACTTGCACTCCCCCGGCACGCTGCACGTCCCGTGTTCAGGGCTGCATCCTTGCTTGCAGATGGCTTTAGTGGAAAAAACAAGAGAGAGAGAGAAAAAAAATCAAATCTGGTGTTCCCGACTTGTGACAGAGTCATCAGCCAATAAACATTTTTTTATTTATTTCATTTTATTTATTTATTTATTTGACATTTTTTGCATGGAAAATACCATTCCCAGTCATTTCCCTGTTTAAGGAAAAAAGCAAAAGTCTGACGACAACGGCCGGAAGATTCGTCAACGTTGCCGCATTGGACGCCGGATTTCACACATTCTTTGGATTGTTGAAAAAGTGACACTGGGCACAGACGTCGAGGAACTTCCAGAGGAGTTTGTTCCGTTAAAAGAGAGAAAGGGCAGCTGGCAGGAAGCTAACGCGAGAACCGCTCTGATAACGGCACCGCTGGCGGCCAGAACAATGGCTCACGTCAGCGGCGTGCGGCCATTTTTGCGTAAAAGGTGAAAAACAAGATGTTATTCCAACGGATGGAACTTTCCGTCTTTCCCGAACTCAAAGCCGTTTTATTTGTCAGCGCATAGTTTAGCCGTCAACGGCCACTGCTTTCTGGATTTTACATAACAGCAAATTAAGACAGCATAGTGTGTGAACTGTAATATGTGGTAGTTAAGTGCAAAGATGACAACATAGATAGATAGACAGATAGATAGATAGATAGCTACCTGATTATCTAGCTAGCAAGTTAGCTAGATAGATAGATAGCTACCTAACTAGCCAGCTAGCTAGCTAGGTAGATAGATATATAGATAGATTGCTACCTAGCTAGCCAGATAGATAGATAGATAGATAGATAGATAGACAGATAGCTAGCTAGCTAGATAGATAGATAGATAGTTACCTAGCTAGCTAGCTAGATGGAGATAGATAGATAGATAGATAGATAGATAGATAGATAGATAGATAGATAGCTACCTAATTAGCTAGCTAACGAGCTCGGTAGGGAAAAATCGATCTGTGCACGGTGTGATCAGCTCCTGCTCTCTTTACCTGTTTTGCAGCTGGAGGCGAGGTTCGTCCAGCCCTCCATACATTCAGTGTTGCCAAACTGGTCGCACACGTAGTGGCCGAAGTAGTCGTCCCGCGGCCGGCACACCTTGTTGCACTTGTTGCCGTAGTAGTGCTCGTCGCAGCGGACGCGCACGGTGTACTCCAGCCGCACCGTCAGGCTCTTGGACTCCACCGTCTCCTTCTCCTCGCCAGGGTTCATCACCCCTTTGTAGATGCTGCGCTCGATGAGCAGCTCTTCATCTGGAGGGAAGAAGAACAGTAAAAGAAAATGATATAAATACAAAGCTGAGTGTACAGAGAAATACCCCCCCAAAAAAAAATTCATAAAAAGCTCCATGCAGTCCAGATTTCTCTCAATAATTCATTTCAAAAATCAGACGTTTGGGATCTGGGTCAGTCAGATGCAAAGGCTTCAACAACACAAACTGTGAATGTCATTCCATGGAAACGGGCTTGGTTCCGGCTGCGGGATTTGACCCGACGGCCTCCCTGTTTAGCCAGATAAGATGGTTCTGCAAGTCGTCGAAGAATGCCATGTTGTTAGCGCACATCTGAGGGAAGGTGTAACCTCCCGGTCAAACTTCAAGCTGTCCCGCCAAGAATGTGCGAGCAGAAAGGAAAAAAAACAAAACAAAACAAAACAAGAGGAAAACGAGGGGGGGAAATAATAGGAAAATTAAGCAAGGGCAAACAATGTGGGCAGCAGTGAGGCCTGCGAGGGCTTGATAACCCAAACTCTTTTTCTTTTTTTTTTAAGTTTTCCTGCCCGGCGCAGTGGTGTTTTAGCGCTGAGCTCCCCCCAACCCCTCTCCTCCTCCTCCTCCTCCTCCTCCTCCTCCTCCTCCTCCTCCCACCTCTTCAGGATGTCCAGCCCCAGCTCCTCCGGAGCCAAGCCGGAAATAATAAGAAGCGGCGAACAGACGAGGAAGGGCGACATCGGAAAGGCCTTTTAGATCCTTCTCAAGGAACAGAAGAAGAGCGACCCAGCTGCCTTCGCTGACCCGACCCAGGGCCACCGCTGACCCCCTAACACGGCGCTCCTAAATGCGGAACTCATCCTTCCTCTGTTATTGCCGCCATCCTCTTCGGCAGGTTTTTAAATCCACTGGAACGTGTTAGAAGGCCACTGCGGTGCCTGGCGTTGGTTTCAATGACCTCAGAGCATGAAGTTTTCAGGAAGGAGATCATATTTCTGTCAAATCCCCCCAAAAGCACTGAAAGAAAATCCATATTGCTTAGTTGTAGAAGCTCCGTGGCGTAGGTGAGGGTGGGAACGTAGATCAGAGCGGTCAATCAAGAGCTTCGCTGCTTCTTCACCAGGACAGATCTGCCAGTCGATCTCACGCTACATCTTCTCCTCACTGGTGAACAAGACCCAGAGATACTGGAACTCCTCCACCTGAGGCAGAGTCTGGAAAAATGGTCCATTAGTCCTTTGAGTCCAACTCAGGGTCGGTCAGCCATCGTGGCATTCAGGCGAACCTGGTGAAGGTTTCGTATGAATTTTGTAGACAAATGAGTGGAGCCACAGCAGCGCAGCCTGCAAACCCGCAGCTGATACTCACCACCAAATGTTGGTCAAGCAAACTCCATCTGAGTGCGACATTTTCCTTGTTACAGTGGTGGATTGTGACAAGGCTCATAAAACAAAATGTCAAGCCAACATTAAAACCCATTAGTTTCAGCCTTTAACTCTCTGAGTGAAAGCAGCAGAGCAGCTTTTTCTCAACTCTGCCACTGCCGACAGACACCAAGCGTCCTCCGTGGAAGCTCGGAGCAACGTTAGGACGAGAGAAGAAATCCCCGGCAACGCGACCAATTTTCACGCCGTCCCATACGGCCGAGTCTCGGCGAGTGAACGCGCGACCACACATTTCCGTCCCTCACTCACGCACCACCTGAAACACCGCGGCACTCGCTGCTGCTCATCTCCAGCAATTAGATATAAAAATATAGACCAATCGTGAGCTCTCAGCGGTTGGAGGAGAGAGGCCGCTGTTACCAGGGAGAGCAGCAGAGAGTGGGCCACAGAAAGCTGCCTTACGTAAACACTGAGGGGCTTCAGATCTGAGCAGCTGATGGCGTCGAGAGCGGCGCACTGGTCCGCTGGTCCCTGCAGGGGGGGGGGTCCTTTCAGCCAAGTGAAGAAGTGTCGCCGGCGTGCACGTGCGGCTCCTCAGTTTCCCCTGCAGCCAGCCGCTCGCAGCCGCAGTCTTTTCCGTCGGGCCTGCAAGTTGTGGCACTTTTTGACCTTTGACCTTCTGACTGCTTGTGACTCGTTACAGCGATGATCTTTGAACCCCAGCCAGGGGTGAGTTCACACCAGTCCTTGTACAATATGATATCCCAGCAAGACCACGCGGATGTGAAATTTAAAGAGGCAGTGATACAACTACTGTTACTACTACTGAGACCACTACTGCTCTACTACAACTGATCAGAATCATCATCATCATCATCGTGATCATAAAGTCATTGAAAAGATGGAGGTGAAGACAGAGCGGAGTGACGAGGTCTTATTTTTTTTTTTTTTTAAATCTATTTTTAGAAAAGATGAAGATCAGCGTGGTGAAAACATGGCTCGGTTCACCTTGTGTATGTATGAATGTATGATAGTGATCACTAAAGAAAACAAGCCTGAGCAGCACAGACCCATCAGAACCTTGCATTTTATTACCGTTCCTGTTGTTACTGGCTGGTTATAGTAAAACAAACCACTGTAGGTGTGAATTGTCCAGTGTCACAATCGGGGCGACGCACATAATCTATAAGTCTGATGCAAACAGAAACAGAATTTGTACCACGACCGGCGCTGACTTGGAGGAAATGGAAGGGTGAGATCTGAGCTCTGCGTGGAAATTAGCGTCTCCAAGAAAACCAAAGCCATTTGCATGAATGTTCAGTCGTCCAAATTACCCGCAGGAAAATGAGCGGAGGCCTTCACTATCAACCATCAACTCCGTCTTGAAGTGCTGGAGTGCGAGGTGCTATTTTCAGCGGTGGATGAACCCAGACCTGGAAATCTGCTCTCAGTTTCTGATATCCTGGCGTACAGATGTTCCCATCAGCACAATATCTGACCCAGTATCTGTCACGCCAGCCAACAATCCGCCAGCCTCGCAGTCAACAACATCCCCAGCCTCTTTTCTCTTGCCTCCACTGTTTTGTTTTTAAACAGCCGGGGGCTTCCTGAAGCATAAACAGTCTTCACAAAAGCCTGCTTTTTTTTTTTTTTTTTTTTTTTTCCAGGGGCCTCTCCAGCCTGCTGTCTGAACCTGTTCACACGGCGCTGCAGCGCCACAGACTGGAACTGAGAACAGCGGACGAGTTGCACCACTCGATGAGGAGCCTCTGTGCACGGAATCCCTGCACTGCATCGTCATTCATCTGCAGCTTCTGCAGGCTGGAGTTCGCATCACGTTGTCCTGCGCTAGTCTGAGACAACAGCTGCGGCCGGGAGGATGAACTTGGGCGGCCGTGGTCTTTGTGTCAGGAAGAACACAGTTGCATCAAAAGTGACTTCACAGCGAGGATCAGTGTTATTTCATTTCTTCTGATTTCAAGTCCAAACAACTCAATCTGTGAGACTCTGACGGACCAAACCTGCACTCCGCAGACACAAAACACGCAAACGGAATCAGCGGAAGGCTTTGCCATTGGCAGAGAGGCTGTGGTTCTGCAGAAGGTGTCGGGATAAAATCTTTTCTTTTTTTTTTTTTTTTTTCACACAGCCCACTCCCTCGGTGTAGAAAACACTTTGCAGTGCAACATGACTTTACAGCTTTGCTTTCAATGCTCCGTTTTATTACTGCGATCAGAGCCCTGCTTATAATGCACGCTCGGTATCCACGTCCATTATGGGACTGCGTGCGCGGCCCTGCAGGCTGGAGACCTGCGCTGGCAAACAATCGCAGAAGCTGAACATTGATGGGGTGCCAAAAGCCGCCCGGACGGGGGCATCGTCCCACAGCCCCCGTTCCTGTGAACGCCCCACGGAAAGGCAGGCTCCCTTTAATTCTCCTGTAATTTCACTAATGCTCGGTCTCCCTGCATGCTAGGACCCACAGCGGGGAGCAACAGGTCCGAGCCTGCACTCAAGACATCTGTTTTTAAAAACATTCAAGGTATTAATCTCAATCTGAGGATGAATTTGACACAGTAGAAAAACAGCACGGGGACAGATTTGTTGGTTTGAGGTTGGACACCCAGCATGGTGAGAACGCTCTGAACTGAAAGTCATGATAAGGTGTCAACAAGTTGTTTTTTTTGGTTTCATTCTTTCTTATAATTTACAATGGATGGAAGGCGGTTGAGCTTTGAGAGGCTCTCGAAGACCCAAGAAGAGGCTGGAAGAGTCGGAGCGAGGCCTCAAGGCCTTGAGGATGTCTCATTAGCAAAATAACCCAAACCACTAAAATGACACAAATCTCAATACCAAAGTGGACACCACCACAGAAGAAGAAATTATAAAAAAAAAAACACACAAACTTAAACAAGAAACACTTCAGTATTTGCATGAAATGAATGACCATGAGAAGGATTCCGTTCATAACCGAGCTCCATGAGAAACCGTGTCCAAACTTTTGACTGGCGGCGTCCAACAGCTGCAAAATGTTCTGATGCATTGATCTCAAAACACTGGCAAGAAGCAAAGTTTCTTCACCGAAGCGGCGATGGAGTAAAATGTATACAAATGCAAGTGAAGCATCAGCCAAGGAAAAACAGAGCTGTGTTTTTTTTTTTTTGCACAAAAAGTCTAATTTGACAGCATCATTCAGCTAACTGCAAAGTTTAAAACGCTAAAATAACATGAAGGATCTTTTTTTTTTTTCGCTCAGCAGCTGCAGTGGACGTGGGCGGCGGCGCACGCTCGGCTTCGCACTCACAGAAAGTCAAGGCGCCTTTTCTCACCTCTGCACACGCAGATGCAGCCAAAACAGCAGGGAAGCTAATCGACGGCAGCGTGCAGCATCTACAAAACTAGTCCCGACTGGTGCGCCCCGCAAAGCTCTCGTTCCCACACAACTTAACCATTATCTAGCTAGTTTTGTTTCGCACCATGGGAAAAAAAAACAAAACAACACCGTCATCATTACACAGGAGGAGTGGCAACGCAACGCCGCGCCGCTGAGCCGTTCTCACACTTTGATCGTGCAGAATGGCTGCAATTAACAGAAATAGTTTTCATACGAGAAAGAGAAAAAAAAAAGCAACACTTTTGAAGCAGCGAGCGTGAGAAGAAAAGTGTGACGCGATGTAAAGAGAGGAGAAGGCGCGGGGATTGTGTTTGACATGAACCTTACCGTTGGTGTGGGTGCCGTTGTCCTTGTCCCACGCATCCACGATGACGGTGTAGGCCCGCTGCAACACAGAGGGAGACCGAGGTCAGAGGTCAGCACCACGCACACTGACACACACACACACACACACTGCCAGCGTGCCAAGACGCTGCGTTCACACGGCCAAACCAGCGATGAGTCACTTATAAAAAGTTGCACGCTGTATTAAAAAAAAAAACAAAAAAAAAAAAAGAAGGTGAGTGACGAGAGAGCGAGCGAGCGCTGGGAAAATCTGTGCTTTCCCACCGCGCTGTCACTGATTGGCTGCCGTCAGCCCCGAGGCCTGTGAACGGGAGCTGCCTGTCTTCTGTGGAAACCGACTGCACCGACATTTCCCATGTCAGGCCGCGCAGGTTCGATGACTCGGTCGCTGCAAAAAAGTATTAGCGCATTTTCTGGAATTTTGAGCGCTGCGGCCGCTTTTTCACGGCTCTCCCGGCCGGCAAATTTCCTGGAATGCAAATGGTTCTTTTTTTTTTCCAAGGGGCAAAACGAGCTTGACTTGGATCACTGAGGGCAATATGGCCTAGACCTTCTAGATGATTGGACATTATTGTGTACATTTCCAATGGGTTTCTGTTCCACAAACAAACACATCCGTCCACCACCGCAAGTCCTCAACAACAAGTGCGTTTTCCCTTCTGCAAATTCAAACGCTGGAAATGCTAGCCGGCAAATAGACTGGGAATCAACCAGGCACTGGAATTTTTATATCTATGACCGTTTTGTTTTTTTTTTACGTGAGAGGGAATCTTCGAGAATCTCCTGCAACTACCGGCTTTTTTGCCAAGTTGGGACGGAATTTGAATTTACATCAAGAAAAATGATGTAAATGAGGAAATTTTTCATGGATTTATTTGAATCAATCAAGCGTAGTTTGAGGTTTGCACCACCACTACTTTTGTTACGTAACGATATTCACGTATGAAAAACAAATAATCTTATCCTTCCCTCCACCATCGCCGCCAACATGTCCGCAAAGCACTCTGGGTAATGGGCTTTCTGGACGAGTCTACTCCCTGTGCAAACCTGACATAAAAGCAGGTGCGTCGGGATCACTTCCGGAATATTTACCAGGACCTGGAGACACGTGAACTTTGGAATCTGTGGTTCCGTATTAAAAGCCCATCATAGCAGAAAGCAGCTGTTCTAAAGCATCATAGACCCGACAGCTCCGCTATAGTGGAAGCAATAAAATAAAGACTGCGCCACTGGACGTTGGAATCAAATATTTGTCGTTGTGTTTTATAGCGGCAGACACATGCGTCCGCGCTTGCGTGAATTTCTTTCACCAGGGTAACTGCGACGCACAGTGCAGTCATTGTAGCCCATCGAAAGCACAAATGTTGCGAACCAATGATTTTGCCTGCAAACAAATCGCTTCTCCAAGGGCTTACTGTGGCTTTGAAGGGACATTCTGCTGGTTCTGAAGTGGCTTGTGTAAGGCAGTTGGGTAACAGCTGATCAAGCGCACTGCAGGCAGACAACTGAGACTTTTGTGTAGCTCGCACTTCAGCTTGTACTTTTTTAAAAATGTCCTTAAATCCACTGCACAAAACATCCCTGTGTCTCCGTCCTTCACGGCAGTTCAGCCTGATTACAGATTACAGCTTTCCTGCAATTTCCAACCAAGCCGTTGAATATTTGTCTCTATCACCAAGACCCGGTTTTAAAAATCTGACCCCAGTCATTTTTGAATTTGACACTTTGCAGTGCGACGTCGGAGCACTGGGTGGACGCTGGAAGCCCAGCATGCCTGCACACTATGCCCTACTTTCTTGAGGAGAGGACGCCGCCATCCCACGGCAACGGACGCAAAAAAAGAAACGCTGGATTGTTTCAGGTGCGGCCCTATTTTTCCCCCCTATTTCTTTTCTTTCCATGGGCATCAGCAAACAAACCCACGCGGGGCTTCGCCGTCTGGGGCCGGACGAGCAGCTGTGAGTTCCCATGACCCGAGTGTGACTCAGATGTGACCGAGGGCTTGCGGGGAAGATTACAGGGAAGGTTACCGAGTGGTGCCGTGGGAGATTAGAGACAGAGCGAGGACGGAGAGGAGAAGGTAGAGGGGCCTGATCATTAAAGGTGGATTTGGGTGGCGCTTGAATCTTGGGAAGGGGGTCGGAGGCAAAAGGGCGAGGCGGCGGTGGGAAAAAAGGTTTGCGAGGAGGGGGGGTTACGCCTTCACCTGCAACTGCGGCGAGGAAGAGTCGAGCTTCGAAAAAAGTTACTACTCTTTCACGGTAGCTGTTTTCAAACCACCGTTTTTCACTACAATTTCATTGCTGAATTCAACCTCTCGTCTGGATTCCAGACATTAACCATGTCTTGTCAAGGGATGCTTGCTTAATAGGCTCTCTAGGTAAGCAGCACAGAAGCATTCATTAGTTAGCAAAAGTATCGCGAGTGTCAGACGTAGGAAAGAGGAGGGAGTGAAGGAATGAGTTGAGGTCCAGACATGAAAACATCCAGGAGGCCCCGATGATGCTGCCAACAGTTGCAAAGTAACACTTAGCATCATCCAGACGTCCACCTGAGTCTTCCTGGAACACCCTCCCATACATCCGACCGTTCACTTCGCCTCGTGTGAAGAGCCTGAAAGTTGTCGCCTCGTGAGGACAATCGTGCCGGCCTGCTGGTCCTCTAATGGGCAGCAAAGTGATTTACGAGTCTGCTGAGCTGCCATGACTGCAAATACATCATCATCAGCCATCAACCTTTTATGACCAGAGTTAAATGTCACAGACGACGAGGAGGGGGCGGAACCTCGGCCGCTCTGGAGCCAATCACAGAGGTTGTGCGTCTCTGTACAAGTGCTTGGTGTGTGTGTGTGTGTGTGTGTGAGAGAGGGGGGTCTGGCGGGTGGCTTTATGTTGGGATTGGGGGCGGGGGAGAGCAGGGACACGCTGGGAGACACTTGACACCTCCGAACCAATTTACAGGAGTCAGAGGGATTTGAGTTTTCATTAGTCCAGGAGAAAGCAGCCCCGCCGCTCGCCGCCTTCACCTGTTCAATGAATAAATTACTGCCTCGGCGCGACAGGAACAGCCGCCAGCGCCGCGCACCTCCGCCGGGAGTGCGAGGCTCGGGCTGATCACACACTCTGCACACTGCACCGCAGGCTCTTTAGTGCTCGGCAAGAAGATGCGTGTGCATGATGTGAGAAGTAAGGCCACAGGTTTTATGTTGGAATGGAAGACTACAAAACTACATCACATGATAGCAAATGTATCCTATTTTTTAATGAACTATACAGTCACCTGCTCCAAAGACACTGGAGACTCACAACTCAACTAAAAAAAAAATAATGAAAATCATAATTGTAAGAGTTTTAAAGTTGTCAAGCGTGGAAAAATATCACCGTCCTGATTTAAAAATTGTCGATTTCTTACACTATCATCGACCAAAACAGCTGTGCAACTGGAAACATCAGTTTGGGTCATTTAAATATACAATATTAATATTGTTGAGTTGGTGGATTGACTGACTGATTAACTGCACTGCGATAACTGAATAAGACAAATGAATCAGTGAGTCTACCAGTATCAGTATCGGCATTTTTGCATCTTGCAGTCACCTGTGTTTGGACACCAACTGTTCAGTTTGACTATTACAAACAGAAGAATGTTTCAGCAGGTCAACAGGAGAGAATCACAAGAGTCGGCAGCGTATCAATAAAGCTTGAAGAGGAGGACGAGCTGCTCGACTGACAGGAAAACCTCAGGGATAAACAGTGCAAGAAAAGACGCAATGGAAGATTTAAATGTCTCATAATAGCTGTACCAGACACACACACACACGCACACACACAAATACCAGTGAAGGCAGGTGCTTATTAGGTCACTTTTGCACTTTAGGCTAGCATCCAATAATATTCTGTGGACTAGGACGGCCACAATAAAGAGTAATGAGTTAAGTGTTGGTGTTGCTTCAAGGACAGGTAGGTCTTATAAAGCTCCACAAAAAAAATCATAAAAATATTTCACCTTATTGGCTCATTTAAAAAGGAAAAACAGGACTTTTAATCTGTCAAGCAGGAATAATGAATAATCCTTTCGCTACTAATTTACAGCAGCAGCAGGTTCAGGTTTTTTTGAAAAGCCCGAGACCCAATTAACAACTTTTCAGGAGTTGTGATCAGAGGCAGAAATGAGAAGAAAAAAAAAAAAGCAACACCTGTCAAGTCACACCTGTTAGTCTATTGACATGAATAAAACATGTCGCCCTCGGCGGCAGAGAGGAGCTGGGATGGTTAATTTAGCACATTATTAACAGAAGGAGCCCACCGGCCCCCACCTAGCACCACCTCTTCTCCCTAAGGAGGCCTCGGCGTACCAGCTCGCCCCCTCAGGAGGCCTCGCTCAGACAGCAAATCTAATCAAAGCTAATCTAATCAGGTCTTTATGGAGAGCTGCAGAATGGAAAAAATGACCCAATTCACTTTTCCCACACCAAACGCGTGAAAAGCTATTTCTGTCGCTCCGGATTGTGCCTGTTCCTCAAGTGATGGAATCCGAAGGAGGGAGGGGGGGGAACGCCGCCTTAAATCCATTAGCCGGTCCTGTGATTCACTTTTCAGGCCTAAATATGGAGAAAGATACTGGCGCGGGACGCCGCAAACCAAACGTTTTCTGCCTGATTCATCCAACAGAAGGGAGTGCAACCACTCGCCTTGTGTTACCGCTTCCACAAATTCTGTTTGTTCTCTATCAAAATAAGACGGTGGAGACATCAAGCAAAGGCTGAGCGTGTGCCGGGTCGGGGGGCGGGGGGGGAGCATGGAGATGGAGCAACAACAACAAAAAAAAAAATGGCATAAACATTGTTCGCTGGTCTCCGGCCTCCTCTTCGGCCCCACTGAAATCAGACGCTGCTGCTGGAAACGTGCCTGTGTTTACTCTCCGCCGGCTCCCACTGCCAGACACTCGGCCCCCAACTTCATTTACAGCTTACAACTTTAGCATGAGCTACAGCCACGAGACGGCGGAGGCCAAGATGTTGATGTTACTTATCGCTCATCTGCCTGCACGCAAAATCTCGGACTTGATAAGAGAGGGGAGGCTCTTTTGTTTGGCGAACGCGGCGCCTCACGGTGGTCGCTGCTGAACAAAAGCCAGCGCGCTCTCATGCGTGGACTCTCCGTGGTTTATGGGACGGCAAGGAGGCAACAGAAGATAGCACAAGGAAGGCTACATAGAGGGTAGACAAAACACAGACATTTATCATATTAGCCCGACGAGAAACCAGAAAGAAAAATTCACGATGAGCCTTGCAAATCAAGTTGGTCCAACTGAACTACAGGGCTTTCATTTCTGGCCATTTCCAGATTGAATCAATTCATTTTCATCGTCCATTTCCAACAATAAACAAGGTTTGTTTGGTCAAAAGACTCTCAGTTCTGCTTTGGCGCTCTTCCCATCCTTCCCCTACCTGCTCCATCCGCACTGGGGAGGAATCACTGTGACAATCAGCTTGAGTTCTGACCTAGAATGTCGAGCAAAATCCAAACGACTCGTTTCAGCCACTTGGATCATACTCACGCAGAAACGTGCGAGTCATCACTTTTCGTATTTGGCATCTCAGTTGCCAGTCGAAGACACGTTAAAGAGCTCAAAAAGCACTTCTTCATATTGGACCTCTTTAATTCTGTAGGTTCCATATCAAAGAAAAAAATGCTCACTAAGATTTGAACAACATTGTCAATAAGCTCCCAGGAGATGAGAAATATCCATCGTTTACTTATTCTGCTTCGTCTCCTTTTCAGAAATTGTGTGCTAATGCACAGAACTATGGAAATTCCCCCCATGATGTCACAAAGGGCACTGATGTCTCTCCCAGGTTAGTGTTAACACCCCCAGCCAGGGGTGCAGAAGAACCAGATGCAGAAGGCCACAGACCATCTGTCTCAGCATTTCAAGCATTTCTCCTGCAGGCAGTAAACAGAGGGCTAAATTTGATTAGAATAAAGACAGAAGACCTATGTGACATTCACATTGGGAAACTGGAATTCTGTGAATATCACCGTCAATCTTTTTCAAAATCCTCTGTTTGTCCCCCAGTTGTCTGAGGGCGGAACTTCAGGCGCATTTGGCAGCGGCGATACTGGAACTGTGTCCGTGACCAGTTCAAGAGCTCGACTAAAGCTGCTGATTGGATAACAGGCTTGTAAACAGAGTGAAGTGGAAGTCGAGAGCCCCGGAGTGTGAGCGGAGAGACGCATTCACACCGGCCATGACCGTACAAGTCCATACAGTGACTCACTGAGGCCTCGGATTGACTTCAGTTTTGAGAAAGATCTCGTGAGCAGAAGGATAAGAATGCGAGGGCAGTCCGGCGGCCGTTGACAAACTGTGCATTCAGACTGGGAGAGCGTGCCGTTAGAATTAGTGGACTACATGCAGAGCCCATTAGCGTGGTAGGGAGTAAAACTTGCCTGCACCCCCAAAAGTGAATACTGAGGCATTTTTGGCTGAGGATCAGAAGGTATAGGAGCTAAAGTGACAACGTCACTGTAACAGCAACCAAACTGCAACGCAGGTTGGATGCCTGTAGGCTTCAGTCTTGGCCCGAGCTGTTGGATTCCACTCATTTCTTTTGCATTCGCCGCCAGCTCGAGCGCCATGTCAGACAGTCAGGCGAGTCATGTGATCCGAGTGATCGGGTTTTAGGTTTATCCTCACATGTTGTTAACAGCATGTCTGGCTGAATGCAGTCAAATGGATGCAAAGCAGTGGGATCACAGAAAACAGTTCATTTCAACAGACGCACAGTTGTGCAGGTGGAATGCTGGACGATACCGGCTGGGCTTCATTTGCCTCTGCGCTTGTTCGTATTGAACTTTTGAACTCTTCTTCAGATACAGGGAGATAATAGAACTGATCTCTGATATTGACGGTTCAGATCCCGACACTAAAGCACAAGATGTTGGCTGATTCTCTGAATCGATGCCGTGCCAGCCGCCTAAACAACGTTCGGACCCAACGAAACTTTCAGCGAACGCAACCGATCAATTTCAACGCCAGTGACAAAGAACAAACCAGTTTATCGTCACGCAAATGCACAAAGGTTTTTCTGCCTTTACAACCAACTTGCTTTGTAGAGTTAAAGCATCAAAATCCAAAACCAGGATGAACTCGGACACTGATGTTAAATCTCATTCCATAGATGAAGGCAAGACGAGATTTGCCTCGCTTTCCAGCAGTGGGCATCTCTAAACTGAGACTTGAGTGTGAGTGAGAAGCAAAGACCAGAACCAGGCAGCAACACCTGGTCCAGCAGGTGTCGCTCCAGAGAGCCGCCTGGTAAACGTCCTCGAATCCCCTCCGCCCCCCCCAACATTTTGCTCCATTTCTGACCCTCTCTCTCCGAGCCCCCCTTCACCCCGCCGTGATATCGCAATACCTCGGCACCAAAGCCAAGGTGCGGCGACAGCGACTTTCAGGCAGCCCTGGTTGGTGGGAACAAGATATTCGCGCCACGGGGGGGAAAACCCCCAGGCTGGGCTTTTTATCACCGAGACGCAGACACATCCGGCTAGTAGAGCTCTGGAGCGATGAGAGGACGAGATGCGTTGGGTGGTGGAAGGAGTTTTAGAAAGGCTCGACTTTCGCTAAACAAACATTTTGGTGATTCCAATGCAAAGGACATGCAAATATATTCCAATTTGTGAGGTTGTGTGTTTGACCCAAAGAGTTGGGGAGTCTGACTCACGGCAATGTGTGTCGGCTTTCTGTTAGACGGATAACTTTGCCGAAGTTGTCATGGAAGCCAAAAGTAAGGAGGAGATGTTCAGCCACGCTCCCCCACTCCCCCGCCCCCACACATGGAACAGCATAAAGTAGAATCACACTCTTGATGTAACCCTGCCTTCTGCCTGCAGGCTTACTTTCTGCAGATCAAGAGGCGATGATCACAAAGGTCCTGTTCTGTGCGATTAAGCAAGAATCAGCCTTGATACTTTTCCATGACATTATGTGCCACTTTTTTTCGCTAGCGAGGGAAATTCGCTCAGGCCATGCGCCCGTGTTGCGTCTTATCCAGCGTGTCAGAGGGATGCAGGCGCATCACGATAGAGTTGTAGCTGGATCTTTGAGGCCGCCGTCGGAACATCTTGGCCTCAGATGTGAATTCCTCTGAAGGTTAGAACAGGCTGCGTGGCCTGCATGTTGCCCAGCATCGAGAGCAACGCTCAGCGCTAAAAAGGTGAGGCACGGTTTCCAAACACATGTGCATTCTTTAGCTAACTCTGTGAGGAGCCAATGATGAGTCAGGGAATGCTTTCAGCTCTTTCATGGATGATGCTCTACTTTCTACATGGTGTGCAAGTTTATGAGAAGTATAATATCCTGAAGTATACTTGGACATCTGTGGAAGAAACTACAACTGCACCAGACATTGAGACATTGGGCCTGATTTACCGATGGTTTGTTTTGCGGAAAAACTTTACATGCGCTAATTAATGACAAAGTTGATCTACTAGGGGGCGCAATGAGGGTCGCGACTGATTTGCACGGATTTGCCGCTTGCAGACATAAGCAATCTGATTCAGAGCCACTTGTAAAAAAAAAAAGCCCTTTGCTAGTTGGATGGAGAAAGCATTTCTTTCTTTCTTTTTATTTTATTTTTTTCAAATGAATAACACTGACAAACAAACAGCAGTTTGTGAAAGTGTGTGTGTTGGTGGGCAACAGCTCTCACCTCCTGTGGCACTGTACAGTCCTGGTAACAGTTGTGTGGTTGCAACCATGTTTCACTTGCTGCCCCAGTGTCTCTCTGGCGGAGGGCGGGAGTGGGCGCAAAGTCCTCATTTAAAATGGGGTGGTCTCCACCACTTTTGTGCATGCTGGCAATTATGCATGCAATCTTAGTAAATCACCCACAACACGCAGACCAACAAGACAGGGGGAAGTCTATAAGCGTGCGCATGCAGTTTAGCACCCCTTATTTCGGATCTGAGTAAATCAGCCCCGTGGTGCTATTTACAGATGACACACTGGACAGTTACATTACAACTAAGCAGACTGACACGTCTTCAGAATTTGCGGATCCCATTTTGAGCGATTTGCATGAGTTTCAAACACAAATCTTGCGGAATCCTGAACTCTTTGAGATGAAACAAACCAAAGAACGGACAGGACCACGCCCCTCTCAGCTAGCATAACAGGAGAGCACGACTGGGACACAGGAGCTACATTACTAACACATAAACTATGTAGCTTTTCCTCAGAAGAGAGGAAAGACAAACAGGAGATGTGAGCAGATAAACAAATATGTCGAGCAGGGTTTGGTCTTAAGACCCAGTTTCCCACCCCTCCCGTTATTTCTGCTGGAGCTCCTGCGTCTCTCCGTGAGGTCCAGCTGAGCTCCATTAGTCCTGTGAGCAACTGCTGCCAGTCAGGTGGGAAATAAAGCTGTGAGAGGCTTTAATCACCACGGCTCACCTCGGTGCTCAGCATACATATTTCATTACCGCTGGGGTCCCTTCCACACACAGCCCCAGTATGCACTATGAAGCACTATGAAATATATGCACCACCCTTACACAAACTGGTCAGCACACACACACAGTCTTGTTTACACTCTTTTAAGGGACATTGACCGGCCTTATCTAAAACCTAACCTGGATTATTTAACCACTCGAGAACTTTAAGCAAGTGTTTGACCCCCCCAAAAAATATTCAGACACCATATAAAAAAATTACAAATCTTAAGAGGCAGTCCCCATAAAACAAGTCTGAACGAGAGGCCCAGGAAATGACTGAAACCTGTACGAATACACACACACACACACACACACACACACACACACACACGGCCCGCTTTGATGAGAATAACAATTTACCCATTTTTTAGAGTATTTCAGTTGGTTTTCATTACTGAGTTATCCAGAATGTGAAGTATAAGGAGAATTTTATAAGACTACTGCAAAAGTCCCAAAAATTTTCTGACAAGGTTGCAAAAATAATAATCAGCGAAGCTAATGGTGCTTTGAACAACAATGTTCTTGACAGCTAAAACACTTTGCCAGGCGCACG
Organism: Thamnaconus septentrionalis; assembly: GCA_009823395.1. Taxonomy (NCBI): domain Eukaryota; kingdom Metazoa; phylum Chordata; class Actinopteri; order Tetraodontiformes; family Monacanthidae; genus Thamnaconus; species Thamnaconus septentrionalis. The sequence continues at coordinate 17,354,248 of CM020517.1, read as the reverse complement.
GATGCTCATCTCAGCTCTCCGCCTCCTATCTCAGGCACAAACACTCGTGGGATTATCTCATGACGAGGAGCCGCGCTTGTTCCATTTGGTGCAATAAAAATCAGCGTCTGCGCAACGCAATCAACACCGGCGGTGAGAGCTGCCGCTTGTGTAGACACATCAGTCACACACGGAATCAAAAAATCCGCCGGCGGCGGCGGAATCGGCGCAATCGATCAGCAGGACAGACCGAGCAGCTAATCGCACATTTGTTCGCCTCGGGAGAGCGTCAGCTGACGCTGAAGCAACGCTAGCGTGGGAAAATTCCATTGGGGAAAGGGGATTTGGTATGCACGCTGAATGGGACGGACTGAGTTGGAACTGATGTGAGCTACAGCGCCAAAGAGAAAGAAAAACATTATCCTCCGCAACATCTAGAATCGTTAGCAGCAGCATTTGCGAGCTGCGTGGTTTGATATACTGGCAGCCTGAAATACACGGAGGTTCTGATTCTGACGTAGTCATGATTAGGAAACGCACATAAACACATCATCATGATCATGATGACTCATCACTAACAGCTCTATCATGAGCAACATATTAATTATTAATAACCGATACATTTGATGATAATTTTGCAACAATTAAAAAGATGTGACAGAATAGGTCTGGGCTGAGGTCAGAGGTCAGAGGTCCTGCATAAGCACCTGGGTCATTTTTAACAGCCTAATACTACATTCAATACTATAGTTGGTTTTCTTTTTTCACTGCAGTAAAACCAGACTGTCATCAGTAATGGTGATGACCAGTCAGACATCTTTGGATGTTTACACTTTTAATAACAATAACCAATGTTGTTTTCTACATTTTTATTTCCCTCTGTACTGAAAACTGAGCAACTATGATGAATAACAATAAGTGAATTACTTTGAACAGAATTTGTAACTTTTAAAGACAAAAGTAACTAGCATGTTTTTCCAAGGTAAGAAGCAGAAAGCACATACAGTACATTTGAGGTAAAGGCCGGAAGAAGAAAACACTCAAGAAAAGTGCAGATATATGAAAAATCTACTTAAGTATGGTAACAAAGTATTTGCGCTTGGCTCCTTCCCACCTCTGCCAACGTCCTCGCACTCTGTTTTTCTACGACGACTAAAGAGGAACTGAGCAACAGGGACGAGGCAGCAGAGGTAGCTGCTCGCTATCACACTGCTTTTCCCCAAAAACACACAAATCTCCTTCCAGAGTCCTTCTCCAAACAGCAGCTGGGCTGCTGTGCCGCTCCAGTCAGGAGCCGGGGGAAGTCGGAGGAGTACCCACCCTGGATTCCTCCTTCACTCAGCGAGGGGTGAGGGGAGGACAGCGGCTCTAAAAATACCCCCATAAGTACAGAGGGAGACACAGAGGAACACGACGGAGACGGACGAGACGCTTGTTTTTGGTTTCAGTCACCAGTATGAGCAGAAAAAGCGACACTCAAAGTTTGTGCTTCCAAAAATACATCTCCCTCGTGACCTCACAAGGAAGCGGGGTGGGAGCTTCTTTTTTTTTGCTGTGCTTCCCGTCCTTCATCAGTGCGTGCCTCTCCACCCCACCCCCACCCGACCCACCCTCCCACCCACCAACCCCTTTCATGAAAAAAGATGCCACTAAAGACCCAAGCAGCCCCGAGGGCTTCACATGAAGGAGGGATGGGGGATGATTGCCTCCAAGAAGCCTGAACAATGACCCTCATTTTAGTTTTTTATATTTTTTTTTTTCATATTCTGATTCATGTCAGGACCAGTGGCCCAGATACTGGCGCCGAGCGAAAAGGAGTCCACTATAGCAGCAGCACCAGAGGCTACGGGACAAACACGCTGGGTTAGCGACTGTCAAACCACACGCTAGCGGAGCGGCGAGCGCTGGCGCGGCCTGCGGTGGCAGGGTGGCGAGGGCTGACCTCGCGCTGCCAGACATGGGCTGTCCCACGGTGCCGGCCCGGCAACCTCATGACAAGGTCCCTGGTTCCTGGGCTATGGCTAAAAAATGTTGGCTCAAAGTCCTTTTTCTCTTGACTATTCGGGGCTAAACTAGCCTTGGACAGAATACTCGTAACATGAAATATCTGAAATACTAAGGCATCAAGATTTTTAGCGGTCACCAGCAACTGGAGACAAATATAGTTGCACTGAGCAGCCAAATAAACTGCAGTCTTCAAAATAAAACATACATGTGATTAAATATCAGGGGAGGCGGTCATCTGATGGTATGGAAAGGAAAAGTTGGAGTAAAAGGCAACTTTTCCTGAAATTATAATTATACACTGCCGGTCAAAAGTTACACATACTTCTGATTTAATGGTTCTTTCATTTTCATGACTATTTAAGTTGTAGATTGTCACTCAAGGTACATATGGAAAATGTATTAAACGAAAAAGTGTGTAATAACTAAAATGTTTTATATTTTAGATGATCTAGAATAGCCACCCTTCATATATAATATATAAAACATAACATATCTGGGTATTGAACATGTTTTCTTTTGCCACTTTAATCCACATATCTTGCTCATATATTTGATGTCCTCAGTTTTTATCAACAGCGTAGAAGGTAGTCAAGATAAAGACGGAACAGGTGCGTCCAGACTGTTGACTGCTGGTGAGTACACAAGAAGGAAGACGCTGCCACGTCGCAGGTTCACTCTGTGGGACTGCCAGGAGATTCAATGAGGAATTCCCTTTTCCAGAAGTCCATCTGGAACGTCAGTGTGTGAAGTGTTGCTATGAAGCAAGTTGTGTGTTTAGCTGGAGGGCTCTGGGCAGGCGACCAGAGTTACACAGTCAGTCCTGCATCACCGCCACCCAGAGGGCCTTCCCACAGGTTAACCAGGCGCAAAGCGAATGATTCCCACTGTCAAAAATGCACCGCCAGCACCAACACACCGATCAAGACGTCACAGCCACGCCTTTGAAAACACCAAAGGGGGCGAAGACGCTTGGCCCCCGGCAGCCTGCAGTCCGACAGAGGCTGCCCGATCAGCTGATAGCCTCCTGCTTGTTGCGACCCTTGGCTTCCTCGCACACAAACACGCACTCACCTCCAAGCCTCCCGGGGCGGGCCGATAGTGGAAAATACTGACCCCCCCCCACCCGCACACGCCGGCCCGAGACAATGACCCAATAGCAGATAGAGCGTGAACCTGAGAGGCGGCGAGGTAAAGGCATCCCCCCGTGCCCAGGAGTGAGCACGGAGGAGCTTCAGCCGCTTTGAGTGGCCAGTGACACCGATACCCACCGCCTGTGTCACACACAACTTAGTGGTAATGGTATCCGCCTGCGGGGCCCCAGCCTACTACTTCCACCCCCCCCCACCACCACCACCACCACCTCAGCTACCCCCACCGCCCCCTGCTGACAGCTGACCATGGGGAGTGATGAATGGGGAGGTCACGTAGCCACAAAGCACCCGATATGTCCGATATGTAACACACATGTCACAAACACACAGAGCTCTCGGCAGCCGTGGGCCACTGAAAGGAGACGGCGCTGATTAATACTGGCACTTGATGCTAAACGTCTAAAAATAACGATAAGAAGAACCCCCCAAAAAAAAAGCCAAATGATATATTAAAGGGTTAAAAGTCAGAATTTGGCATCGAGTTGAAACAGCTACTTTTAAACAATAAGCCAGGCGCATTGAAACACAGCGTTCCAGAAAAAAAAAAAAAAAAAAAACGCTTAGAGTCAAAAAAAAAACCTTGACTTTAAATTGGCGCTTGGCCAAAAATAACGCTGACAAATTATTATCACTGACTAATGTCTCATGTCAAGCACTCAGATGAACGTGTTGCTGCAGCGACAGCACTTCACTCAAAAGCAGCGTTTCTGTTCACAATGACGCTGAAGATTTCCCATCGCTCAGGCACCCAATCAACGCTGTACTTTGAAAAAAAAAAAAAAAGACGCACTTGACGTATTAAAAACGCTAACTACGACCAAAATGATCACAAATGTTCTTTGCATGCGTTCAATGTTTTTGTTTGGGTGCATTTTTATCCTTCATGCCGTGCAGCGCTCGTACTGTTTTGTTTTCGGCGACTCTTATTTTGACAGCGCGCTCAGCTGTTGCGGGAATCGAACTCGTGACGTCTGCCGCCGCTCTTTTCCGTTCGCCCACGACGTGGAGTTGGCTTTTCATTGGCTGCTCGGCACGAGATACCTGCTTCTCTGTACTCAGACCTGGCATGAATCACACCCTAACACCCCCTGCCCCCCCACCCCGACCACACCATCCTGCACCCCCACCCCCACCACCACCCTCCTTTTCAAACACATCCTAACGCGCACGCGTTGCTGGTGCGTTACAGAGGCAAGCTTGCGTGCACTCAGGGCTTTGGCTCAGTGAGAAACGCACAGATGTTCATCCAGAAGAGTCCACTGGGAGGAATGTGAAGAGATAGGCTGATATCTGGTGGAGGGGGGAGCGAGGGGGCGGGTGAAAAACAGTGCACCAATGTGCAAAATTCCACTTTGCACACGTGAGAAAAGTGTTTTGTTTGTTTGTTTGTTTGTTTTTCTATCCCAGCAGCAAATTCGGCGGCATTTAATCACAAACTGGCAAACTTCCACCTCACCCTTGAGACGCTTTGACGCACTTTGGAAAAGAAGTTGAGAACAACTGGCTGCCTGTTGAGCTGCTGGAGGCCTCCAACCCGCCGAGGGAGAGAGTTCCTGAGGAGCTTCTGTCACTGTTATCTTCTCTACCTGAACTCCTTTATCACCTATGGCCACCGTACTGCACTCCAAAAGCATGCGAAAGATACACCGCAGCAGTCTGGGTCTCCCCAGCAGGCAGGCAAGACCTCTGGAGGCGGAGAAGCCAAAGGACCTGAGAGACTCAGTCTCCGCCTCACCAGCTGACTTCAGCACTCAGGACTCCAATTCAGATGCTGATCTTGAACAGCAACTATAACACTTCCACAATACATAAGTCTAAGTAAAATGTTGAATATTTTAGGTATACTTATACCCAACAGGTCTAGGCAGCTCCGGACCTCCAGAGTCCAGGTCTGCTCAAGGTTTCTTCCCACTGTGGGGAGCATTTCCACCAACCACAGGTTCTCACTCAAGCGATGCGCTTCGACTCTCCCTTCACATTTCATTGAATGACCACTATGAATACAACTTGATTGATTTGTTGATCGACTGATCGACCATCGACTTACCGGCCAGGCGAACTGGAAGGGGATGACGATCTTCCCAGCCTCGTTGTTGCGGTTCGATCCGCTCTTCTGGCCTCCCTTAAAGTGAAAAGTATTTCCACCGAGAACCTTGGTAGTTTCCGAGCCGTACGTGCACGGTCCGATCGTCATGACCTCGGTCTGGTATTCCTTCAAGCACACTCGCAAGTAGGTGTCGCACTCGTCCGAGCCGCAGTGGCCTTCCGCCGCGCTCTTCTCCGCCTCGCAGCAGTCGCCGTTGAGGAGCTGCCCCCTGGGGTTGTCCAGCGAGATCAGCTGCAGCTCGAAGTAACCGGTGGACTGGCACACCTGCAGGGTTTGGGAGGGGAGACACGGGGACGGTGAGCGGTGCTGGGCGCGCGCCTTGCGGGAATTTCAGCGCCTCTGTGATGTTGCGCAGTCCGGTGGGCGACGCAACACAATTTAGCGTTAAAAACTCTTTTTATCGACGTCGAGGTTTTGATTTTTATTATTATTATTATTATTATTATTATTATTATTATTATTATTATTATTATTATTATTATTATTATTATTTGCAGTCGAGCAGTCAGTCTGCAGCACCACAGCGCGATTTTGGCTCGAAGTCGCTTCAAGGGGTAAAATAATCATAATAGTAAAAATAATAATAATAATAATAATAATAATAATAATAATAATACTAACAATGAGTCTGTCCAATTGCCCCAAAAAGCAACACCTGCGCTCAATTATTCACTCTCGCATTCACCCGCATGAAAGTGTTTCTCTGGAGTTGTTCTGCGTAACGCAGTTTCCGAGAGCCGATGGAAAGCGCCAGCTGACGCGCTTTGAACGCGGTGGCACTTGAAGGATGAATGGCAAGAAGAAGAAATAAAACCCCACACGCAGACACACAACTCCCTAATAACTTAACTTTAGATCGCAGAAGCACAAGCAGAGCAATGCACCGTGTCATAAACATTTTTTTTTCCACGCCAGGCCGGAAAAACTCAATTTATCCCCGAAAATGCGCGCAAATTCAGGAATTCCGGCATCACATGATTCAAATGTCAAGCCAGTTTATTCCAATTAGGTCGGAATTCAAACCCCAGTGCTTCCGAAATCCCAAACTTTTCTTCTTCTTTTTTTTTTTTTTTTTTTTTTAACAGATTGCTCACTGAGTCACCACCGGGACCATCAAACTGCCTGCCTCTCCCCCAGAGACGCAGCGGGGACCAAGTTGCCTCACCTCAGCCTGCAGCGCCAGCAGCAGCAACACTAGTGAGAAGCGCTGCACTTTCCCCAGATAATTCCACATGTCTCCGGCTGCGCAGTGTTGGTTACCATCAGTGAAATTCAAAAAATAAAAAATAGAAAATGTGTAGAGTCTCAGTCAGTCAAAACGTGAAAGAAAAGAAGAAGAATGAGAAGAAATCGGTATTCCCCTCTTGTCCGTCCGCTGCTGGTGTCCGAGGCACGCACGGCGCGCCTGCTCCCCGGGATGCCAGAGCCTCTCTGGGAGGGAGAAGAGCGCACCAACCACAGCACCAACCACAGCAGCAACCAGCAGCCACCAGTCACCAACCACCACCACCACCAACCAGCAGCAGCACCAACCAGCAGCAGCGCCGCCGCCGCTGCTATCAACTACTGACGACAAAACGCGCACACTCCGCTTCCCTCTGCCGCTCGGTGCATGAAAACGGCAGAGCTGGGCAGCAGCGGCGCGTCTCTCGCTGCCCAAATCCTCAGCCGGGCGATCCCTCTGACCGGCAAGGCTGCGGGCCAATCAGGGGCCGCCTGGGTGGATCGGTTTCCGCGAAAGAGCCAATCACGGGCGAGGAGGGCGGGAACAAGCGCCAGAGGCGAACCGCAAATGAGTTTTAGCGAGTTCTCTCACGCTGGAAGCCGCACTTATTTATTTATTTATTTTATTCATTTATTTATTTATTTAATTTATTTATTTAATGCCGAGGCAGGGACCTGTGTGATTGTATCTTTTAAAAAAAAAAAAAAGTTTGTTGCTACTTTGCTAAATCACCATCAGCGAGTTGATGTGACTTGGTCGTCTCAGAGTTTTAAGGTTTCAACACTCGGTCGACGGGGTTGTATTGCATGACAGCGCTTCCACGTTGTGTTCAGTGACACCTGAACAGCTCCTCGCCGCCTGAGCCGCGCTCAGAGGCGCGAAATGCGGCTTCTAGCGCCCTCTACTGAAAGCCTGGCGGTACCCACTGACAAGCAGCAGCACCAGGACCTCACGTTTGATCCAGCACGGTGTTGTATAAAATAGATAGATAGATAGATAGATAGATAGATAGATAGATAGATAGATAGATAGATAGATAGATAGATAGATAGATAGATGGTTGGGATGCCTTCAAACAGACTTCTTGGCCAAGTCTCAGTTTTTACAGGTGAGCTCATCTCCAAAGTAATCACTGCAACTCCTCCGTCTGTTTTAAGAAGACACAGAGTTGGATTCGTCATTGTGTTGGGCAATCGCCTGTAGTTCCCCCCGAGGACTGACAGACAGCTGGAACTGCTCTTGGCAGGCACTTCTAGAGAAAACTATAGGCTAGCAGAATGCGGCTCATCGCCACGATACTCCCAATTTGATCTGAACATTGTGAAAAATCGCGTAAGCCTGAGTTCACTGAAGTACTGTGAGATTCACGTTCTGAATACTATGTTATGGAAATGGATTATGGCTCTAAACTAAATTGTATAGCCAGAGAGAGAAGCGCCTCCTTTGGGTTGCAGAGAACATTGCAAAAGGTCAAATCAGGAAATTGGTTCGAGATTCACATGCTCCTCTTGACTGATTATTGGTAGAATGATAATAATCTTTGGTGTTTCAGCTGTGGGGGATATTTTGATCTGATTTGACAAATCAAAACAGGCAAAATCAAGCTTTCCAAAGCAAATCACAAAGTCTTTAACAAAGGTGTTTGAGAGGGTGCCATTCAATGGGATTTTTTTTTTTTTTTTTTTTTTTAGAGGTTCTTTTACATGGGCTAAGGAAAAATACCTGATCATTCTCTTTTTGGGGCAATGCATTTACTATTGATACATTAATAAAGTCCTGCTCAATGTCCTGCACAGTGGGAACGCTACCTGAAAGATGAAGACACTTTTTCTATCTGCAAGCCTCGTGCTGCTCCTGGACGGTGCCCTTACCGCTGACGCTCCGACTACATTTATAAGCTTGAAAAAATGTCCGCGTGTGCCAGTTTGGCCAGAGTTGGATTGTCTTTGGCACTGGGCGCCGAGCCCTTTTAATTTCAATTCTAAATCTGTCAGCGCGCGTGAAAAGCCTGCCAATCTTTGCCGTCCAGCACGAAGGGAAGATTTCCTGGTGCTGCCACATTTCACACACCACGCATTCATTGGTTCAAATAGTTCGCGGCCGCCCTGTGTCAGATGGCATATGGTGGGGACGGTCTAATAAGACAGCTGTTTCTCTCGGCGCTGGTCTTCCCGCTTGCACTTTAAGTCGGCGCAGACAGTGGATCAGTTCAGAGAGCTGGTCAGTCAGCGGCTGCGAGACGGAGTCCGACAGGTGGTCCCTGATACCCTGCAGCAGATGTTTCCTCCCAGGGAAGCAGGTGCAGACACACGCGCTCGCACATTTTTATCATTTGCGCATACTTGTGTGCTTATGGGCAAATGGCACGCCTCCGCACACGGATACAAATGTCTCTGGCGTTTCAAACGCGCTCCGTCTTCCTTTACGGCTGCTCTTATCAGCGCAGATAAAGACGACTTCTTACAGATAAACCAGGAATGTAAGGATGTTTGTTCACGGCATCAAATACCGGATGGGTCCCGAGTACAGAGTCAGCGCCCCCTTCTAATTGCAGTTGTTTTGCATGGCGGCAGATCACAGCAAACTGACGGCGTAAACGCTGGAATTTTATGACCATATGTAAAACAAACACACCCGTTGAAGAGAAAGGGAAGCCAAGTTTGATGTCAGGAGTTACGACTCAGCACAACTTTGCTGCTTTGAATTTGTCACTTGTCAGAAGCTGCAAGGAGCCGTTTGCTCAGCTAGCTGGAAGGGTTTTTAACGCGAGCCAAACACCTGAAAGAAATTCACTTTGTGCTATGCATTGTTTAGGTCAGACTGACCTCAGTCAAGGGCTAGTGTGTTATTGTGTTATTATGTATTTCTGTAGTCCTACAACATGAGTGCTGTGTTACCTTCATCACATCTGCTTCCCTTCAGTCCCTCTCATCCAACCACTGCAGTGTTCAAGTCGGCTCTGACTCCAATCAATGAGCTGACGTTTGTTATTTTAGCTGTTGTGTGTCTGGGTGTCTATGCGTGTTCTTGACATTGTGACAACAATCCTACATTTTGGAATCTCCCCTCATGCTTTATATACATATATATAGACAATCAGAAGCTCCTCATTATGATTATTCTGCCTCAGTCCAGGCCTTGAAGACTCTCTCAAATAGTTGCGCTTTTATGTGACGGGACAATTGACTTTTGAGGTTTCTGAAGTTCCTCAGGGTTCACCTCTAGGCCCACTCCTCTTCAATTATGCTGATGATACACAACTTAACATTTGCTTTTGTTTATAATATTAATTCAAAAACTGAATGAATGACATCTAATGTTGCGGGCAAAGAAAATTCAATCCTCAGGAGTTCATTCAGTTGTCGGTTACAGCTTGTTGGAAATGTGTGTGTATTTTTATACGTAAAGGATCATCAAAGAAATACAGATCCACTATTTGCAATTTGCACCTGTTTTTATGATTTGAGGAAAAATCAAAAATAAAACAATTTATATACGTATGTGTATATATACATCTGCATACACATACACAGACAAACATATGTATCAATCTGTATGTACTGGCTGTCTTAATACAGCCAGTTGGCTGTACTAATATATGTAATATACAATGTCTAAATGAAGGACAATTTATAGCATAGAACTACAGGAAGAATTCCAGAAGAAGAGGAAGAAGAAGAGGAAGAAGAGGCCTGACCACATGACGTCTATATTATCATTTCTTCACAGGCTTCCGGTTGAACCAAACACTTTGCCAAATGTGCTGCACACTGTGAACACGGCAGATATGACCTGACTTTGACAGAGAGCTTCTAGAAAAGGCAAAGTAAATCATCCGCTAAGCTAAGTGTTTGACAAATGGCTACGTGGCTCTGTGAGGTTTCTCCCCACCGTGTCATTTCTGGAGCAAACCTGGCTTTGTAGGAGGACAGACTCGCCTTAACGCAGTGTGTGTCAGTCCCACAAAGAACAACACAAAAAAACCTTTAATGTTCTCAAATTGACGCCAGTGAATCAGAAGTAGGAATGTGCCTTTTGTACAACGGTTGCGTTCAAAGAAATGTGAGGAGTGTCCATGAAAGACTAGCACTTGAAAAAAAAAAAAAAAAAATGCTGTGTTTTCATACTTGGAAGAAATATGTTGGAGGGATTAAGAAATACAGTAGGAGATAAAAGTCCCATCTCACATTGCTGGGGCCTCTAATGCGGAACAGAGACTAAACAAGCCAGTTCTGCCCAAGTCCCTCATGCTAATCTGATGTGTCCTGCAGCACAGATATGACGGCGCTTTAAAAGCCCCGCGCGACGTCACTCAGGCAGCATTCCAACACTGTTGGGAAACATCAGCGAGCGTTATTTATTGCCGCTTTGTGATATTTGTTGGCTGTTAATCGATGATCTCACCGACTGTTGCATTTACCACCTGCACATCTTCCATTGCGTAGACATTTTTAATCAGTCGCTGACGGACGCGATCGGCCTCGCGAGTCTTTCACTCTTTTGTGATTTGACCGGACGAGAAATATGAGGACTTGCACGTAGTCGCGACTCAGCAGCCCCTGCAGCTGAGCACGGCGTGTGCCTGCTTGCACAGGAGAGCTGCCTTTCACTTTTCATTGCTTCATTTTTATGCCACAATTGCTTTCTCACTTTCATTTGGATCCGTCTCAAAATGGGTTGTTTACTCTTTTATTCTCCCAGTCATCTGCCTTTGAAAAAGCCCCAGCCGTCTAATGGAGGCTTCTCTGAAGACTCCTCACCTGGCTGGAAAACGTCGTAGTGGTGGCGCTTCATCTTTGCTCTCATTTTGAATGTCACAGAAAAGACACAACTTAAAATAAAGGCAAAGCAACTTTATTTGCATGGAACATTCTGTACAGAGGGGCAATTCAAAGTGATTTGCGGAGATAAAATGAGAAGATCGAGAACACAGGTTTATAGAAGTCCTAATACAGCAACAGCTACAAGTCATCTGCTCGGATTGTCAGATATTTGATTTATTACCTCTGAAATACACAATAAATGCATCTTGGGCTAGCTTGCCAAACAACTTCACCCAACTTTACTCGTAAACAAATTCGCAGATGCCATTTTTTGGTGTGGGGAGGTTCAGATATGCATAATTGTTCTGGTGAATCCAGTAGATTCATGCTTGCGATGCCTCTTTTCTCCTTCACAAAGAAGTTTATGTCTCACTTCCTTCAGCTAGGCTGTAAATCTCCTGCGCTTCCTCCAACATATCTGCCAAATATTACGCTCTCGTGTACAAACAGAACCAAACGTACAATTAAAATCGAAAGCGCCGATGACTCACTCACTGCTCGCAGCGTGTCGGAGTCGCCCGCTCACGCAGGGGATCAGTTGGCCCCTCCGACACGGCGCCGTAGTCTCGACAAATCCCTCCCTGACCTCCGCCTTGTTGACTCGCGCTACTGTTTTTGTTGACAGTCAGAAAGGCTAATGTGTTTTCCGAGCCGAGGCCGACCCCGAGTCGCTTCCCGCCGTCACCCGCCTGCTCCTGCGTGCGGTGCTGAGCGATTTCGGCCGGGCGGAGGGCCGAGAGAGCTGCCATAGAAACGTTTACAAGTCCCGTCCTGAAGAATGCAAACAGAGCAGAGTGGAGCTCTTATCTGACAAAAGAGTAAACTTTAGATGGTCCTGTTGCAACTTGCCTGTGTGGTCTCTCCACTACAATATGGCACCACGCAGGATCATTTTCTGTCAGAACGGATAACTGCCCTTTGTCCGGCCCAGCGGAGACAGTTGGTAGTAACTACAGGGAGTAGTTACTGGATGGGACTCAAATGAAGGGAGTGACTGATTCACTGGCCAGTTCCCAGTCAAGGAGTTTTTTTTTGCAGTGTGACGCTTGATTACCAAAACACCAATTGGTTTACCGTGGCTCCTCAGAGAGCAGGGTGGCGGTCGGGGATTTACAGTAGCTGGGAGCTGTCTGGAAGAGTGAGTGCGGGTGCGTCATCCGCATTTCAGGCGGTTAGACTAAAGCCTGGTTTAGGCCCCTGCGTCACCACCAAGCCCCCCACGCCGTCACGTGACCCACAGTCCTCAACAGTTTTGATTGGTCCACTGCAAACGTCATTTCCGACAGTTTTCCCGCTTCCTTCTTCGTTGCTGCGCCGTCATTTCCAAAGTCCTTGCGAGGTGGTTCAGTCGCCGATTTCCGCGGAGAAGCTAATCGGGGACTTCCGAGAGTAAGACCACCACGACAATTCCTTTTCACCTGCGAATTAGCAGATGAAATGAATTAGCAAATGAACCATTTGTTGTTCAAAGTCGATCACCTTTAACTCAGAGGATAATGGCAAGCTAGCTAAAGACAACTCGGAGGATAAAAGTTTCGCGTTTGACCGTTCTGAACCCACGCATTCAGTCACTCCGTACCGGTGTGGCGCTGATCTGGTCCAAACTCTACACATACTTTTAAGATTCCGAGTAGTTTTGTTCACATTTTCCAATCATTTTTGCCCATTCTGACCTTTGACCCCAGACATCAACAAAACAACTGCCATTGTGAAGTTATTGTACCCTATCTGAGTGTGGCGTTCCAGCCCGGTGCTCCTCCTGAGGGCTTGGTTTGATCAGCGGTGGAGGTATCGCGCCACCATCATCCCCACTGTCCTCAGCCGTGTACATCTGAACGCGATAAAGCGCACGTCGTGGACAAAACCCAACAAACCCGTGGCTTGCACGGATCTCAGTCTTCATTCGGTCTGTCAGTCAGGCAGCAGGTGAGGGCAGATACAATGCAAAGAAGAGAAAAACACTGACATGGTGGCTGGAGATTGTTTGGAAAGATGCATGAGGGCGGCGGAGGTTTTTCTCTGAAAGCAGCAGCGACTAAAACCTCTCAGTTATTATTATTGAATTTTAGTTCATGCTGTGAAGAAACCTGACACACCCGATGAAATGTGTTACATTATCTGTGGAGCATTTTTCACACGGCCATTTGGATAAACAACCCACATCGAGGCACAAAACATGCATCTATAAGAGATGATTTGGAGATGATTGTGAGAATTTTAATGAGTCACATTCGTAACAATATAATCAGCAAATCATAGAAAACTAAGTGAACCAGCAGCTACGTAAGGCAACAGTTGCAGATACAGTTTAAGCATCATAATCATTGGTTTGATTGCTGGTATTTCCATTTTTATTGAGTCAGAAATGCCAAAAAAACCCAAGCAATGTAATCATTTTAAGAAATTCCACATAATTAACTTTGGCTTGATCACATTCAAATTGAATTACTTTTGATCTTTCACATCCATTGCCAAAGATTTTTAATGCCGGTGCATTTAGAGTGGCAACTGCCAAGTGGCGAAGACTAAATACAGACTGTGATCAGTGCAACAGAAAGACGCTTTACAGCTAATTGCTTTGCACACGCACACAGACCATGAAAAAGACCAGACATGCAGATGGGGTTTTGGATGGATGGGGTCACGGCTGTCAGCTTCATGGTGCTGGAGGCAGCAGAGACCAAGTCTGATTATAACCCACAGTTTCATCTCAATTAGTGGCAGCCAAACTTTAATTGCTCTGTGTGCTGAATCGTACAATTATAACACACCTCTTTGTGTCACAGGACTTGGCCCTTGATGATTTAATATGACTGTACACTGCAATAGGCAGCCAGCAGGACACAGTGAAAGCACATCTCATGGTACAACAAACTGTTCTGGAAACCTATCCTTGGTGATGTCACAAAGGGCGCAGGCATCTCACCTCTCCCAGCCAGATGTCATTTCCACCCCCCCAGGACTGCCTTTGAGTTTTAATCCCACGTCCACAGGTGGAAGGTAACACAAAGCATCGCTCTTGGTAGGAAACAAACGCTGATGCTTGGGATGGAGGCAGTAAACAGAGGGCTAATTATATTAATAGAGTTTTATTTTTTTTATTTGATGTAATTATGGAAGGACTCGGGCTCTGCTAGACTTGGACAGGAATGACCAGGACTCACAGTTACAGTCAGGACGTCTTTGGAAGATGTTAATTATCCCTGCTGACGAACCTTTCAAGCTGGAAGTCCTGCAGTAATTTGACCTTTAGCACCGAGGAGCTCAACTCTGTTTGACCTCCTCTCACCTTCTGCTTTAAGAGCCTCACACCTTCTGAGGAAGCAGCGTTTGATCAGCCGACAGCTCGCTGACAGACTGGAAGTCTTCTCTCTGCCGAAACATGCACACAGACACACACACACACACACACACACACACACACACACATACTGAAGTTCTAATATTACTGATATTAAACTCAGTCTATAGAAAGTCAAGTTTATTTTATTGTGTGAACACAGTCACCAGCCTGCTGTGCGATCAGGTATTGTGTTGCTCGTACAGCCATTGTGTTGCTTTACGAAAAACCCGAACGAGAAAGCAGCTGGTTTAAATGCTTCTGACCTCAGAGGTGTCCGGCTGGTTGTAGATGCTTTGCTAATATCAACGCTACGTGTTTATTACTGTTTACAGCAACTGTGACTGTTTCCCAAAAGAAAATGACATTAGAACATTTTCTTTGGGCATCAAACTGTGTTTGACAAAAGAAGGCCACGTGGCCACACAAGCTACATAACAAAAACACAACACGCCTGCAAAATTATAGCTGCATGTCGCAAGTTCTGTGGTAGCCTTCATTGGACCACCAGAGTTCTGAAGTCACCTCAAGTGCAGCAGGGAGCCAGAGGACGCAGAGAGAACACACGCAGTCGCAGCAGAACATGCCAACACCACAGAGAGGCCCCAGGCCCAGGGATCGAACCCACAACCAACCACTGCTCCATTGTGTTGCCAATCATCAGAGTGTATTTCCCTTCAGCCACTCTTCATCGAGCCATCCTACTTCAGAATGTCAAAGTCAGTGGTAACTGACACCGCAGCTCGATGTCTTGAGCACAGTAAAGCAAGACGGCACGAGGCACTGAGGTGTCAGGAGGAGTCGAGTGGGATCAGGAGCTCAGCAGCGTTCAAGTCATTCAGTCTTTGGTCCAACACTTTGAAAGGAAAGTTAAACATGAGCCGACGGGGAGGAGAGTTTTGTTGACTCACCTCATAGGAGGAAAGAATATATGATGGGATGTGTAGGAAACATGTTGCTTCAATGTCAAGTGAAAATGAACCAAAGTAAAGTGACAACCAACTCAGTGTCTTTGAAGCGCCACCAGGGCGTTCAGCTCTGTATTGAAATGACTCTTAAATGGAAAAAATGGATGAACTACGGCTGTTTTATGACTTCATTACTATTAACATAATGTCCTCGAGTTCAGCGGGCCAGATTTAAAAGTGTGGGCCTCATATGGCCCCCGGGCCGTAGTTTGCCCAAGCCTAGCCTAACTGGTTCGACATTTATTGTGGCATTTGCGAAGTTAGTATCAGTGCGTTGGTGACCGTAACTCTGTCAGTTGCAAACATGTCGCCTCAAATCCACCTGGAGGGCGCAAACACTCACACTCACACCTGCCACACGTCAAAGAAACGACACCTCGCGTAAACGCCGACGTTCTTTTTCCCCTTTACGACGGACGACGCGCCGCTTCCCCGGCCGACGCCCAGCGCGGGGCTCAGCGGCGGCGCCGGCGCAGGGCAGGTGGCAGGTGCAGCAGGTGTTTTTTGCGGACGGGCCGGATTGGGTTCCTCTGAGCCGAGGTCAGCAGCGCAGCGCCGAGCGGCGGCAGGTGCAGCCGCGCTAATCCTCCGAAGGTGTGCGTCTGATAACACCGGAGCCGCGGCGCTTTACTGCCTTTATCAGCCTGCAGGAGGGAGGAGGACCAAAGCCTTCCACCTGTCCGGCTGTCTGTGTGGTGGCACGCAGGGCGCCTTCTTCAGGCACCGCTAATGACACGTCGCCCCGTGCGGAGCAGCGGAGCGTGGAAAAAAAAAAAAGAAAATCTCCCCGCTTAGTCGTGGATTGTATGTCAGCAAATTGAGAGCAACCTTGTGAAAAGAGGTCAGGGTGGAAACAGAGTGGGAGGATCTGAGGTGACAAGAGGGAAGAACAGAGTCCACATGTCTGGTTGTGTTTCAGCAACACTGAAAGAGAGAATAATAATAATAATAATAATAATAATAATAATAATAATAATAATAATAATAATAATAATAATAGTAATACAAGAAACTTTTTCAAAAACAAATTTCATCTTCATTATTTTTCTTTTTATTGCAGTGTCATTCTGGGCAACACCAGAGACCAGAACACTAATCTGTACTTCTTGAGCCGAGCGCTCAAGAAGTTGATGGACACCACACGGTAACACACTGAGCAAAAATATTAACGCAACACTTTTCTTTTTGCTCCCATTTTTCATGAGCTGAACTCGTTTTTTTCTATTTACTCTGCGATTGGATGTCTTGCCAAATTCTCTGGAACGCCTTTGGAGGCGGCTTATGGCAGAGAAATGATGAACACTGGATTCACGGGCAACATCTCTGGCGGACGTTCCAGGGCCATTTATGACTTCACAAAGGGCTGATTTCAAGAACATATGTCGGAAAAGAGGAACAAGAGTAAAAAAAAAAAAAGAAAAAACAACTTTATTTATGATGACTTCACTGACTTGCCGGAGACACGTATTACTGGTAAAGTGAATTTTGCATGATGCGTACGGCGCTGAAAAGCTCATCAGGACTTCATCCCTTCCAACCGGAAGCTTCTGTCTTTGTTTTAAAGCGGCAGATGTTCTGCTGCGGATCTCTGGGCCCTGCTGCAGGCTCTGATTTCAGCGCTCACACCTCTCAGCCGGGCTAAAAACACAGAGCAGGTCCCTGTCATCTTTACAGGTAGCATATGGGTCCCGGTTCCCACACCCATCTCCATGTAAACATCTCATTAGGCTCCGCAGGGCGGGGAGCCCTCGGCCCTAAAGAGGAAGGAACAAAACAACCTCCCTCCCGCCCCCCGCCTCCCCCGCAGACAGTGTCAATTAGTCCCCGCCCCCTCCCTCCCACCCCCCGTCTGAGATTGTTGGCTGGAGGTGCTGCAGGTCCTCTGAAGCCACGAGGTAATCGCTGTAAATGAATACCTGCGACGGCTGGAGAGGCTCCGTGAAGAGCTCTTCAGAAGTGGCAGGCTGCTCGGAGAAAAAGCCGAGAGGCCGAGAGGATCAGTGGTCGGGCGCAACGAGCGCACGTGATAAAGAGGAGGCAAACAAGAAGCAGGAGGGAAACGAGCAGAGCCGGCCGGGCCTTCATTCTGGAGCAGGTAGAGGTGTCGTGAGAGGTCGTGGGGTCAGCAGAGAGGCTCCGCTGCATCATGGGAGTTTGCATTCTGTGGTTGCTGAGGTCCCCTCATGTCAATATTTTTTTTCTCCAACACCAAGTAAAACTAAAGGTATTAATATTTTTGTGTCATTAAAATTAATGTGTTTATAATACAAAATTTTAATGGTACAGTGTGTGAAATTCCAACATCTAGTGGTCAGATTTTACATTGCATTTGCTCACCCTCCCTCTCCCAAGCTAGCCAGTGAGCTACGGTGGCCTGCACACACAAACCTGGATAGCGCGCTGTTGGACGGCCTGGATTGTCCACACCAGGCTTCCTTACAAATATAGTGGTGCAAGATGGCAGCTAACTCACAACCAGGAAGGAAAGTTGTGTTTGTACAAAAAAAGCAACAATTGGCGTTTCCATTCCGTTTCACAACAGACGTTCTGCCAGTTGGACCCCACTAGTCATATATAAACTGTACTTCGGCGTAACAAAAGTCTGGACTTACCAGGATAGAAATTCTTCACAGGAAGTACAAGTTTGGGAATTTCTGTCCACTTCCAGGAAAGTTGTAAAAATTAAATGAAAACAACACCGGTCTTGACGGAAAACTGCAGAGAGCAGTTCTAAAAACAACAGCTCTCAGTAAGAGTGCCGCCAGTGGTTCCACACAGACGGCCCGTACCCGACTCGCTATCTCAATGAGATTTACCAGCTCGCTGCCTTTTGTGTCGTTGGTCTGATGGCCTGTGATAGCGGTGGAGGAATCATCACTTTCCCTGCGTTATCTGCTGGCTGCCACGCAGTCTGAGTGTGAATGACCATCGCCGCATTCTTTGATGAAGAGATGGAGATTTCAGTACCGCTGAGGGTGCGTTCAAGTCCCCCTGTCGCTGGGGCTACAGTGCAGTGAGTGTGAGACAGAGGGATTAGCTCGGGTCGGTCGGTCGGTCGGTGGTTGTCACTGTTGTTCTCCTCTAGAATGATTTTTTTTTTTTTTTTTTTTTTATAGATGTCAGGCTGGAATCCCCAAAGCGGATGTCGAAAGGTGTTGAAAGGACTGAATCATTTGACATTAGAAAGGAACAGAGGCTCAGGTCCTCAGCATATTGAGCACAAGACACTGGTGTTTATGGTCAGTATATCAGATCTTACAGTTTTTCAATTTCTACTGAAAATAAATGACAACGAATTAGCAAACAAATAGATCAATAAAAAAAAAAAAAGTGTTTCTGAGCAGGATGTTCAATAAATTGGACCATCGACGATACTTTTGTGTGTTGGTTGTAGCCAGTGTGCGAAATATAGGTGGAGTGGGGGAGGGGGGGTCAGACCACCCCCATTAACCCATGACACCCCTTGAAACTTCAAAGCAAATTTTAAGGGAATCTCATATTTTTATGTATTTATCATTTAATATAGAATTTCTAAAAATATAAGGAAATTTTATCAATAACTGGCACTGAGTAATTGGGAGGTTTGCTTCGAAGTTAACGACTTTATACTCAAGTTACTCAACACTTGACGGCACCTTGTTCCGTAGGAGGTGACTTCATCCTGAGTTCCTTTCCTGAGCCTCCATCTGAAGCAACAATGGTTTTTTTTGGGTTTGCCACGCAGCAGCGTGACGTGTTGAATTCAGACTGGATTTCCCGACCCGCAAAAAAGCCACACAGTCTAAACACGTCGGCCTTTTTTTTTTTCTTTCCTTTCCTTTTTTCGACAACATCTCGCGGCGGCCTACATCTTGCTTTGAATTCCTCTCTCCCCTCCTCTCTGCCTTCTTCCTTTGCATAACATCCTCAGTGGGAGGTGAGCTTGGATGGATGCGGGAGAGAAGACTTGAGTTTCTCTCTCTCTCTCTCCTCTCTCTCTCTCTCTCTCTCTCCGCCATCACCACAACCGCAACCAGGAGCGGCAAGTGTGTGCTTGACTGCATATTTGTGGAGGTGGGCATGTTTGCTTTGGCTCAGGCAAAATATTTCTGGCGAGGCACAGTAGGTGACAACCCACACCGGCCAGAGCGCACAGGAAGTAGGTCCCATTTATAGGAAGCCTGTTTTGTAACACCGGGAGAGAAAGACGTAAATCTCTGCGTTTGACGATGCGGCGTTATCTCCCAGCCCATCTTTTGTTTGGCTCTTTTTTCTTCTGCCGCCACAAATAGGAGGGTTTTCCAGAAAACTGGCGCCCGTATCTGAGTTATGATTCCTTTTTTTTCGTTGTCAATCTGGGACTCGAGTCATCGCAGGCGGATGAATATATATTGTCTGAGCGCCGTGCCGCTCTGTTGCCACCGCCTTGCGTTTTTACGGCCCAGTGCTAAATGATTGAGGTGTCCTTTCAAGGAGGGAAAAAAAGTGCCATTGTTTTCGCTAACAATCCACAATCTGACGCAGGAAGTCGCACACAGGACGCAGATACAATGAGCAGCGTGGCTGCGGCTCGGCGACAACACAGCAGGCACGACAGTGGGAAAGTGTTGCTGCGCCCTCTCTGGAGCGGCACCAGAGTGCACGGAAGTAATGCACGGAATGCATAGGGGAGGACAGAGCGGCGCGCTACACACCAAGCCGGGCAGCCGGGTCCAGATTTTCTGCAACATTTTAAGAAAAGAAAAGGAGGCCTGGATGCAGAGCGCTTGACTCGTGATTCATGGCGTCTGGCACTGAGAAGAGTCGCGCGGCGTGATGCGCTCTGATGAAGACCTTGGCTGCGCTGATGATTTAAGGCTGCAGCGATAGCATCGTCGGAACTGCAGGGAAACTCGTGACCTGAGGCGGATTCGTGCGCCGGCTTTCACCTCAAACTATTTCCCCTTTTCCTCCCACGCTTCAGAACTGCGGAGAAAAAAATGGACTCCTTTCGTCTGCCAGTGTTTTTATCACTGAGCATTTCCTGATCATTGAAAAAAAAAAAAAAAAAAAAGGCTATATAACAAAGATTTTTTTTAAGTTAAATGACAACGCCCTCAGCTCCAGGAATGGTACTTGACGCAATGTACACAACGGTTGAAAAGTTTAGGGTCGCTGACTCATTTCTGCATTGAACTCCATTATCAACACTTTGATGAAATAATGATCTTGAACGCTCTGAGATCATTACGTGTGCACCAACATCAGGCAAGATGTGCTTCACTCGTATGGGAACATTTAGTGTTTCATGAAGACCATTGCCAATGTCTTATTAAAAGGGCTTGAAAGAATTGAAGTGTGCAAAACTGTGTGAACACGCTAGCAGTCGACTGTTTTAAAGATCTTAGTAGCATTCCCGGAGATTTTTCATGAAGATGGTTTTAATGGAGTTCAATGCTGAAATGAATCAGTGGCTCCGACGTTTCAACAGTATTGTAAATAGGAATAAAAAATGGCCGACTGGTGTGTGTGTGTGTGTCCCATCTTTTATACATATTTTAGCACATGAGGAAACATGTAGCCATTCTTTCTTCTTCTGTCTGTCACTAATGCTTGACCCTGGCTTCTGTATTTGGAGAGCCTTCACACAGCAGCTGCAAGCGTTGATGCAAAGCAAACAGCTCTCAGCAAGGCGGCTCTCAGCCTTCTCGAGATCCCAGGTTCCTTCAAATCTCCGGGTTTCCACGCAGCCTCACCACGTCTCAAACTGTCTAAGTCTTCATGTACGTCCCAGAGTTTTAGCGTGCAAGCGCGCGCTCTCAGTTCCGAAGGGGAAACTGCGTCCTGAAAGGGTTCCAGCGTGTGAGCGGAGGTCGTTCAACTTCACGTCAGATGCACTTTCAGCCAGGTAGCTGTGGCTTGAAAAGCTTTGGGGGTCAAGCCAAGCAGCACGGGGGGTAAACACAGCAAGCTGCTCCATCATCGGGCCGACAGCACTCGGCCTTTGGTGTCCCACTCCACGCACGCTCTTTCTTCTCTGTTTACCTTCCACGCAGATAAGAGAAGGAATCAATCTCCCATTTTGGTTGTTTTCTATTTGTTCTGCTTTCCTTTGGATAATTGGATCCCCAGGCAGGGATCATTGGAGGGCACTTTGTTCGATTCTCGGGCCGATCGCTGTGAAACCTGAGGCGGCTGCACACTCATGGCTGTCAGAGTCTCTTAAAATGTCTTAAGTGTCTCATGGCTGCACTTAAAGTGTGCGTTTTGGTACATCGGAGTTCTCCTCCCATGCCTGGGGAAGAATTTCAGTCAAATTAATTTTAAGTTGATTGAAAAAAAAAAAAGTTCCACATATTTTCCTTTTAATTTAACGAAAGTCTTTCAAAAGAGTTTTTCTTTTGAAACATAGTTGCATATCAAAGAAACTGTCACGCCACTCTCTTTTTATTATCGCTGCTCATCAAGCTGCTAATTCATGTAATACAGACAAGGGCCGTGACTGCAGAAAGAGAAACGAGTGGGCACGGCAATCTGATAGGAATGCTGGTGGAATTCCCCGGAATCAACCCTCCTCCCCTCGTCCCCGCCTCCACTTTCCTCCATCACTGTTCGCAAATCCATACGGAGTTTTAATGTGCTGCACAATGGACAAGGGGAGCTATTCTGTGACCATAATGCAAGGAAACGTTACCTCAGTGCAAAAAAAGTCGGGGCTTTGGAGGCCCCCGGTCCGGGGAACAATCAGTGAGGAAGCTGAAGCAGGTGCCCACCTCCTGTGAAAATATCCTACAGCAACGCCGCCGAGGGAAGGGTAGGGCGTGTCACCGGCGACAACAGCAGGGCAGAATAAAGCGTTAAAGTCAAGCCACTAATCAATAGAAGGCACACCACATCACACATTCACAGGGAGCTACATCCAAGAAAAATGCCACGGCGAGCACAAGTCTTGCCTGAGAAAACTTGGGTTGATCAAAGTATTTAATTAAGCACGTGTGGCTTCCTTTAAGGATGCCCAAAGGAACCAAAAGGCTTCCAGGATGCTTGATTCCCATTTTCCCTACTTCCAAATAACCGTACATTAATTTGGGTTGCGATACAAAGGTCATCTTCTGCATATCAAAAATGCTTGTACTTTTGGCCATGACAGTCCACAAATGTATTTTAAATGACTTCCAGAGCAAAAGGACAGCAACAAAAGAAACAGTGGTGTGATGGAAACAGGTCTCTTTGATGTACAAACTCAGCTTGGGCCAGAAACCCAGCCTTGTTGCACTCCACACTGAATTGTCTTCAACCTTGAACAGCTGCCACCACAACTTATGAACTGTTTTTCAAAAGACTTCTTCATAACTTGTGAGTAATCCTTGTATTTTCATAATGTAGCAACCTGGATAGTGACAAATACTGGTCCATGCAAGTCAGTTTATACACTCACTGCGTTCCTCCTCCTCCGCATCACTTACTTTCTAAGACAACTGTGAATTGGTGTCAAAAAAGAATTCACAGTAATCAGAAATACCTGCGCCTCCGCTCTGCCCATCCCGAAAACACCCTTGAAGTGGCTGCACTTCACTGTCCCAGAGCTCCACTGTTTCAGGTCTGTCTATTATGTTTGTTGTAACTACCTGCCTATCTAATCTATCATCTGCTGAAATCAGATCGAACTTACATGCCCATGAAGCAAGGCTATTTATTTAGAATTGTGCTTAGACTCTGATGAGTCAGATGTAGTGAAAGACCAGTCAGTTTTGGGCCAGCCAACAGTCCACAGCATTGAAATCATTACATAGTTAAATAGTTACAAGGTGTAGTGAGCAACATGCAGAGGCCTGCCGTGCCCTTGGAGTTACAGTCTCTTTGCTGCATCTTAGCAAGAGTTTGGAAAGTATGATGAGATGCTGCAACCACAGCGTGTAATCTAAGACTTTTTCTGCAGCCAGCAGCCATTAAGGAAGATGTCATGGAAGAAACTGTCATCAGCAGCAGGAAACTGCATCCTGGG
This sequence comes from Thamnaconus septentrionalis, assembly GCA_009823395.1. NCBI lineage: Eukaryota > Metazoa > Chordata > Actinopteri > Tetraodontiformes > Monacanthidae > Thamnaconus > Thamnaconus septentrionalis. Next base: position 17,330,685 of record CM020517.1, on the reverse strand, counting down.
ACACATTCATGCTGCTTTCTTAAGAAATGCTAAGTTGGGTTTGTCGCTTCCAGGCCCATAGATGTGGTTTGGAGGGACGTCAACACACTGCATAAAATCACAGAAATTGGAATAAATTCATTTGAAAACAATCTGTGGAATGTTACGTGTCACTTGCAGCCTTCTGAAGTTTGGCTTGGGAGTTTTCTTCATTCTCTTTATGAGGGAAAATGTGGCAGAAAGTCGTGCGAGCTCAGCATGTTTTTACAATCCTTTCATGTGGACAATGTCGAAAGTGTGGCCATGGTTTTGGTTTTCCTACGAATGGTCAGCAAACATTATGATCATTGTTTTTAAGATGAGATACCTGTGTGCATGTGAGAGAAAAACCTCCATGACAAGGAAGGACTAGAACGGAACGTGATTTGACTTCATTAATTAATTCAAACTTCAATATTTTTTACAGTACGACTATGACACAGATAAACAAGACAAATGTGGTTACATTAACTGTGGCCAGCTCAGCTCAGGCCAAAAACCCAAAAAATGTTCTTTTTTTTTCCTTTGGCCTGAGCTGCTCATGCAATATTACATCTTGGGATATTAACTGAGCTTAAAATAGTAAAAAAAAAAAAAAAAAAAAGTTTGTGTTATCCGATGACCATCATCTACTCCAACACTTCTTATGTATGAAGCCCAGTTTGGTTCTAGACCTAAACTACTGAATACTGTGTGTCCTTGTCGCCAGCTCTGTTCTCCCCCCCCCCCCTGTTTTTGACATAGTGACTGGCTAGACATCCCATAGGGAGGCAGTAGGGATCAAAACTCCACTGCTCCCACAGGGACTTCCTTTAATGTCTTTGTGCACGTGTGGATTTGATACCCTCCGTTCTTTAAATTAGATCCCACTGCATCCATTAGTCACACAAGCCTGTTAATATGTCTTTATTTAGGAAGGAGTCGCCCACATGAAGGTCTGCACTGACCTGGTGTGTGATCCCAGATCAGATACTCTTCAATTACGGTTTATGTTTAGTCTGTGGCGGCTGTCTCAGTTCTCTGAACGGTTGGCACTGAAATCACATCACATGGTGCTGTTGCTGCTGTCGGAGAAGAGAAGTCACCTGCGGTCTTTGATGGATATTGTAGAGTTAGATTGTCTTGAAATTGTAATTGTAAGTTGGGGATATTGAACTTGAAAGTGAAACTTCAGGGAAATATAAAAAAAAGTTCATGTGACAGCGATACATCATAAAAGTAGGGCCTCAAGTAGAAGCAACGATCACTTCTTCATATCAAACTTTTTGTTGAAATAAAAGTTAACAGCATTGGCTGTAGCGCAGCAATAAATGTTGTTGCACACATCCGTACACAAAAAACCCAAGCAGCTTTCAGAATAATACTTGAAGATTTATTTAATGTTTATATTTTATTTTTATAACGTCCAAACCCAAACTCAAGTCGCAGTTGATGTTTGACAAGCTGAGAACCTCCAAGGATTCACGTCTTCATCAAATAAAAAATTAAAAAAAAAACACCTGCAATATGCTTTCCAACAGCAGCAGCAGCAGCAGCAGCTATCACATTGCACAATAGATCTCAAAAAAAACTGGCTGGGAACTAAACCATGTATATGCTCCAAAACCAACAGCAGATCCAGTTTGGGCCTCAGTGTGTCTTGACTGGCCCAGAACGCAAACCCAGTGTTCTGGCAGTCCGCTGCTGCAGAACCTGGGACCTCTTGCTGTGTTTGTGCACCTTGAGTTTTGTTTTGTTTTTTCCATTTTTCACTCACACACGTTCATCCAAACTTCTGTCAGTCTTTTTTTTTCCCCACTTTTGAGAAGATATGGACAGAAATGCGAGTGGCTGGAGGTCATAAAGCCACAGCCGTGTGAGTACGTGTGCTCATGGGTGTGTGTGTGAGCAAAGTGTTTATCGCTGGCCTCAATCTCCTGAGGGTGCAACGGCATTGTTAACACGCCGTCGTTTTGTGTTGCACTGAGTGACGGGCCGGCCAGGCCTGGATTGTGCGCTCGCCTGCTTTCTTAGCAGGGTGGCAGCGGCGCTGCGCTCGGGCGAGGCTTTCGCTCGAGGAAATGACACTTTCTCCCGCTAAAGATCTCAATCGGGCCCAGCGCGCTGCCAGCCGCAACAATGCCGTGTTGAAAATGGGAGTGGGGCAGCCACGCCGTCCTCGGCCGGGTCGGCCCGGTTCCGAGCTGAAGGAGCGGTGCAGCTGGCGGCCCTGATAAGCACCTGCCGCTGGGGGCTGAAGAGAGTACGGCCTGTTCCAGCGAGCGTCCCGAGTGAACCTGTGCGACGATGTCGTCACAATGGCCGACGGACTGATGGATTGGTAGAGAAAACAACCTGTTGTGAGACAAACAGCGACCCGTCGAAGGATTGGCGGCGTTTGAACAGCTCATAGTTGGAAAATAGGCGTCGGATCTGTTCGCAAAATCCACCGTTTGGATCACATCATGGTTTTGTGGCCAGAACTGAAATATGCACCACATGTGTATATTTTGTGGTTTTCAAGGTTGCAAACGTACTTTATGTCAGCTGAGATGTATTGGCCAGTAGTTGACCATTTACACCTCAGCTGTAGTCATGAAAAGACTGAATGAAAGAAATCTGATATTTGATACATCATTGTTTGGCACTGCAAGAGGGGAGACGCTGCTCGTTGCAACCTGCTTTTCAGCTGGTTGGCAAAGAAAGTTGTCTTTCACAAATTCCAAGGGCAAACATTTATTCGCTGTCACTTCAAAAAAATGCAATGTGGAATGGAATCGTTTGGATACATCTGGGTGTAAGTACTGAATTGGTGTAAATGGAACCAACCTCCATTTGTCAATCTGCCTCAGGTGAAATGTTTCCTGTTGGCCCCTAGACTGGCCACAATAAGAAAGAAGTTAGATACCGACGCAACACAACCAAAGCCTGGATGATGGGCACAACTTTGCTTCTTCACAACCTTATTGTGAAGAAGCAGATGCATGGTTGAGAGACGGTGGTGGTCAGGAAGAGACAGGAGGCAGCTGGAGGTGGCTGAGATTAAAATGCTGAGCTTCAGAACGGACGGGATTATAATTGAGGATAAACGATGACGTCGACAACGACAATGACAGTGATGCTAACAGCGACAACAAGCCTCCATCTTGTCTTGTCTTTCTACATCTTTAATTTTGTCCGAGCAGAGTGAAACGACGCTGGGGTAAAGCGCTTGGTGTGAACAGGCGCGGATAAAACATTTTTTTTTAAATCCTTATTTCTGGTTTAAGCCTTCAGTTAACTGCATTTCCTCTGGTTTTCAATAAGAAACATTGAGTGCAGCCGCAGATGTTTCCCCGTCCTGCTGGACTCCCATCAGCATCTTGGAAGCAACTTTATCCTCCTGATGTGACAGTGCTGCTGCTGGCCAGTGCAGCCTGGTCCAGCTCAGAGCCATTAGCCTCTCAGATCCTAATTACAGAGGCAAACTGTGAACACAGGGAGAGGGAGACGTGTCTGGACAGGCGTTCAACACTTGGACAACACACACACACACACACACACACACACACACCTGAGAGTGGGCTTCTGTCAGCCACTCTGTCACTCACTCTGTCTTTGCCAATGATTAATGGCTTAGTTAAGCTTTTGAATGGCTAAATAGGTGCGGTCTACCACATCAGAGAATACATTGTGCCGCCGAGGCCTCAATCGCAGGAAAATATTGTTTCATTTTTGTTCACTCTGCCTTCCTGAGTGACAAGCTGCCTTTTTAAACGCTCCGAGTGCCCCCAGGCCACCTGGCTCGCGGCTAAAACAAACTGTACGTACGACCTGCAGCTGCTCAGGCAGTCGGGTCACTTGCAGTTAATTTAGCCTGACAGAAGGCTTAATGGTTTTGTTTTTTGTTTTTTCGGTCCGGATGGGCAGGCAGGTCTATAGAAGGGACAGGAATGAGGATTAGGGGTTGATGTCGCTCCTCTGGATCACGCTGCTTAGATCATTGCTGGTATCGCTTTGATGGATGACTGAGATTTTCTGCAGTAAAACCAGAGGAGGCCTAAGTTGCGTGTCTTCTCACTTCTGCCCACCTCTTCTCCTTCTCCTCCTTCCTCTTGAGAGTTGGCACTTCGTGTAGAACATGACTAACTCGTGCAGCTAAGCAAACATTGGCAGACAGCCGGTGCATTCAGACGCAGGAATCCGGCTGCGTCCGAAATGTTGGGTCTTGTCTGTAACGTCCAGGGCGCGTCTTTGATTCGCTTGCGGAGGAAGTTTTTACAGTTTGCGGCATTCGCTTCACTCCATCACATTACGGTGGAAAAATAAACTCTAAATTTGAATTGATCGACTTTGGAAAATCATCATGAAGTCATCCTGAACTGGAACCAAGGTAAAAAAAAAAAATTAAAAAAAAAATCAGCTGCGGGATGTTTGTGCGTTTTGTCCGCCCACCGTGTGTGTGTAGGAGGAGGTCCGCTCGCTGCTCCGAGGCCTCCAGCTCCAGCCACATTCTTCCGATACGGCTGAGTGGATTCTGACAGGCGTTTCAGACCCCTGCAGCCCCTCTCTGCAGCGTGGCCTGGCCAATAATGGGAACCTGATCGCGGTGGAGAGCAGAGCGTGAGGCAGCGGCGGCATCGGGGGGGTAAGGGAAGGTCGGGGGTGGAGGGGTGGTCGGGAGGGGGGGGGGGTGGTCTGTCTTTTGTGAGAAACTCTTCAAAGCGCCGGCCCTCCTATTTGTCCACTGGAGCTCTTTGTAACGGTATCCTCCACTGTCATTTTGCCCCTTTTATTTTTAGGCAGGGCTATTATTGCGGCCGTGGCCCCGAGGCTTTGTGTGCAAGGACAGGGTCAGGTTTTAACTTCTTCTTTCTTTCTTTCTTTTTTTTTTTTTTTCACCCCGTTCAGAACCGTCTCTCAACCCCCTCTTCCCCCCGCCCCCCTCTCCTCCTCCACGTTAGAAGTAATGGATCACGGCACTAACGAGCACTCTTGCTAATTCCAGGCCCGACTGGGAAGGCAGGAGGAAGTCTGGCTGCTGTGTTTGTCCAGCCGCTTGAACACGGAGAGGCTGATTAGAACGACGCGATGGTTTTCATATCCAGCAAAGGAACACGCAGTAGCTCACGTGTATTTGGGGCGTTTCCAGAAAACCTTTGTGCATTGCGAAGGTATTCCCATGAGGAAATTTATGGAACCATCATAAATCCAAACAACTTCCTCTAATTAGCCTTGAAGTTTGTGCGCTTGCTCGAGGTGGTTTTAGTCTCTCTTTCAGGGCTAAATGCACAAAATGGTTTTATGGAGGCAGAGGCCGCTTGGCTGGAGTGACCTGTGGTGTTTGACTCTTTCTGGATTCTGGTCTCGTTCACGAAAAAAAAAAAATCCTGAAATTCAATTCAATTCAATTTCTTTTGAATTGAATTGAATCATCTCCATTCTTCTGATGGTTTTACCTCTGCTTCATCCATGAGCCACATTCAACCATTCTATGACACGATAACTACACTTTCTGCAGCCCTGTGAATTTGCATCCCAACACTCAATGGAAAAACGCTTTTTTTTTTTTTTTTTTGATGAAAAAAATTGGCTTAAAATGTGTTATGGTTTCATGGAAAACCTCCAACTGTCACCCGATCAGAATGCAAAGTCTAATTTAAAAATGATCATCTGAAGAATAATCTTGATGGTGCCATGTTTGTAAGCGATGTGCACGTACAATAAAACAGGTTGCAGGTAAATATCAACAGCTTTGTCTCGTTCTTTCCCATCTTGTGGGCGCTCACATGCAGTTCAGAGTCCTCACTGCAAACTACAAACCTCACTACAGTGCAAACTTCACTGCAGTAGCGAGAAGCCACTGGGCGAAATTAGACTTTTAGGTAGAATTATCATCTATTCCAGGTTTCTTAACATTTGCTTGAGGTTTGTGTGCACCATCTAAAAATTGGAGTGGTTCTTTGGCTCATTTAACGGAGGAACGTCTCAGTTATCTGCTATCTATCGCACTGATGACGACGTGCACCACAACAGTGGCGGCAACAGTCATTTTTTCCCAATAAGTGGATGATGAAACATCATGTGATGAGACTTGACACCAGGTCAGCTGACCTGAAAGACCTGAGACGGACTTCAATGAACTCAGATGCTGTAACCTAGACTGGGCGCCGCAGGGAAGTGACACCTCCAGGTTGTTAGGCTGGAGTGAGTGGAGTGACCTCCTGGTGATATTTACAGTCAGGCACCTCAACCGCATCTCTCCAGAACATTTGCACCCGCGGACCCTGAAGGTTCTGCTTCCGCTTGTTGATTTAGCTCGTCTGTGTGTTTCCACTTCCTGACCTCGGGGGTGCAGCAGCGCCTGCTGCCCTCTCCGTCCACGTCGCCCCTGTTCCCCTGTAGTATCTGACATGAGCGCGTGAATAATACATCAGAGGCTTTAGCTTCCCCCGTAACCCAAGCCGAGTCCCCGGACAGGAGGCAGGGCCGGCAGGCCGCAGCCAACACCGGCCATGCGATCACGCCAGAAAGGCCAATTCAGTTTGACCGCTGATGAGTAAAAGCTGTATTGTGGCCGCCAGAGAAACGCCATGTGGTCGATGCGGAGCGGCTGCCGCCCTCGACTCAGCGTGCGTCCGGCTGCTCCGCCGAACACAGCTGGCGGAGGCCTGTTGGTTCTGCAGAGTTCTCCTCAATGGCGTATCGGTTGTTCGCGGAGCTCGTGTTTTTAATTGCGTTTTGCCTCGTGGCATCTGTTGGGAGGAATTTGAATATTGTTGCAGGCTGTGGGAAGCGGCGCCAAATGAAAGAGGGAGGAAAGACTTTTCCAGATAAATTTTCAAAGTAGCTAATATTCAGTTCATATCACTGATACGGAAAAGTGAGTGCAGGAGAAGCAGTGATGGAAAATAGATGTTATTAATTAAACTGTGAAGCTCGTGTCCAATCGTCACCAAACTGCAGTGAAATAAATTTTTGTTTTGGGAAATTATTGCCAAAGTAATTTACAAAGTAACATTCAAAAGCAAATGAGGGCTAAAATAAAATAGCATTTCCTTTTCTCATATTAATGAGACTCTACAATGATTCTCCTGATTTTGTTTATGGCCGACAAGATCACCCACAGATGACCTTGAATCTGTTCCGTACCTGGACTGCGCCGCATGTTGTTGTTTTTAAGTATTCATCTCCTTGGATTCGAGGGGGGGGGGGAAGCAGAGCAGGAAGACGCCACTTTCAAAGCAAACAAACATGTAATAGCAGGTGAATGTGTTCGTGAGGAAGAGGATGTGATTCACCAGAGGAGGATTTGGCGTTTCACGCACCGGGCCGAGGGAAGGGAAACAAACGTCTTTCAGTGGCAGTGAAGGGTGTTCTGATTCTGAGGAATAGGCCATGAAATAGGTCTCGCTGGAATACAAACGTGTTGCAAGGTTTGTTACAATGGAGAAACAATAAACACATTGAGTCGGTGACCTGCAGCCCCTGCACGCACGCTTTTACACCATGTTCACTTGGAAATGTCATTATTGTAAATGTGAATTTTATTTGATTTTTATTTTATTTACTTTTATTTAACTGTCCCTAGATCAGTATTTCAAACCAGGGGATGTAAGCAAATAAAACTTTATTTCTGTGTGTCACCGAAGTATTGAGTTTCAGGTCACGAGTGGATTAAAGTCATATTCGAGCCACACATCCAAAACTTTAAGACAAACCTTTACAATTGCTAGTACTTAACTTTAGCATACAGCTAATGCCAGCCTAGCGATATCATATTATTTAGTATTCTTAAACCGCTCGACAAGCAGAAGAAACTTTCGCCACTGAAGTCACTTTAAGGGTCATTTTTAACTGAGACTTTGATGAGCTGTGCGGCCGAAGACGGTCAAACAAAGCGCAGGATTTGCGTCCAGGCTGTGAGGTGAAACGCGAGTCGGCCTTCCGTTGAAAAAAAGTGTCCATTACAACGGAGCCCAATCGCCGCGCAGCACCTGATTCACACATTGACCACGGAGTAATGCAGCACGCTTGGGTACGCACAAAGCAAATTCATGACGGGCGCGCTCACATAAACACAAAGGCACACACACACACAAACGGCGGCCTCTCCGGAGAGGATCGGGTTCCCTCCTGTGTCCAGTGTCTTATTAAACATTGAGCTGAACAGTTTCCCTACAGGTGGGGAAAAAGGCCTCCCTCACCTCCTGCTCTCTCATTACAGCTGTTCAGGTATGAGGCAGCAGAGGCACGGAGGCAACAATGCAGCGGCAGGCCGGCAGCCAATCAGTGTGTCCGCTGCAGCATTGTGGCCGTGCCCGGCGACAGCAGGCAGGCGGGCCTGAGCGGCCAGATTAACTCCTCCGTTCTCCACAGGGGGGGAAACTCAGCTTTGCACGCAGTCAGCGGTAGCGTGCAGGTGTTTAAGGGAACAGCCGCAAACACACAACTCCATATCGGGTTTTTTAAAAAGTTAATTAAACGATACACATTGCAAGACTGCTGTACAATGCCAGAGGAAATGAAGATTCTTAGATACAGCATTAAAAATATGAAGAGTTCAAGCACCTGGACTGGAGTTGAGCTCTTTAGTTGATTCCACAGTCCAACCCAACTTGAAACAGTCAAAGCGCTTCCTTTGAATAAAAGTGGAGGAGATGAAACCAGGAAGCAGAAAGAGGAGCAGATGTGCCTCATTGACAGTTTGATAGCTATCAGCCCCTAACAAGCTGCAGCTGCGAGTCAGGCTGGGGCTGATTGAAGGCTAATTACCTGCTGAAGGGGACTGGAGAGCCTTTAGCTGGACAACACTGCGACCTGTTGGCGAGAAAATGAACTTGCATTCTGAGAAAAATTCAAATGGCACCGCCTGGTGCCACTCTGGAGATCCACCTGTACCTGTCTGTCCCCTCTAGGACATGTGTCGTTTTGTCTCTGTTCAGAGTCAAACTTGCAGAGAGAACGTTCACATCCTGAGCTTTGACTGGAGGAGGTTTCAAGGTGCCCTCGTTTTCTAAAGGGGAGTCCATCCTGGAAATGCCTTTCAGGCCGGCCTGGAATGTTTTCAGTTTTCCAGTGAAACATCTTCATTTGCTTTAAACTGCTCACAAATATGCTGACTGTTGACTTGACACTCACAAGTGTCCCATTTATTATGACACCGACATTATTTGAGTCGACCTGGTGATGCATTTGTTATGATGTTCCAGCTGTATGTATAAATCACTGAAGACAGCGGACTGTACTTCCAATCTCAAACCAGTATTTGATGTCTTTGCTTCTTGCTTCGAGAGCTGTAAACAGTTATCCTGCTTTTCTTCTTCCTCCTGAAGTTGGTTCTCCTCCGAGACTCCCGTCTGCAGATGAGGTAGTGAGTGGTGGCGATGGATTCCCACAGGTCCCTTCATTTCCTCTGAATTGGCCGGGAAAAGATGTGGGCCTAACAAGCAAGCGCAGGACGTATTACATTGACCTGGGGAGGAGCGGTGGCCGGTGGTGGGAAGGTCTTTGGGAATAAAGTAAGATTAAAGCAGCAGGGCGTTATAAAGCCCAGTGGTGAGAGAGGCTGGGTGGAACACGACAGAGGCGCTCAGTCTGTGCTTTTGGTACTGCACGGTGTCCAGGCTTCTTTTTTTTTTTTTTTTTTACAGAGAACACGATTAATCGTACAACTGATAAGACCCTAGTGAGTAAAATGATTCTGATTACAAACTCTGAACCAGGAGCTTAGGACCAGTCTGCCATTCAAAAAAGAAGCAAGTGGAGGAGCAGGATCAATAATATTCCAGTATTCATGGTGATTGGTTGGATGTTTTTTTTTTTTTTTTTTTTGACCAATAACCATGAGCAACCAAAAGCACTCGCACGCGCCAAAGCGCTGTCGCCTTGAGATGATCCCTCTGTGAGGGTTTCATTGGGACTCACACTGTCCGGCCGCTTCCACAACTTCTCATTCTTCAAGATGCCCAAGCATACCAAGAAGCAGTCGCGCGAGCTGGCCCAGAAATCGGAGGAGGCGGACGCGGATCGCGAGCTCACCGGGGCGACGGCGGCGCCCCCTTGCGTCTCGCCGCCAGCCGGTCAAGGAGGCGCGACGGCGGCCGCTCACAGCGTCCGCACGGAGGAGGAGTGGACGGAGCTGCTGGTGGCGCTGCAGGACATGAAGGTGGCCAACGCCGAGCTGAAGCGGGTCAACGCCGAGCTGCGGCAGAAGCTGAGGGACGAGATGGCGGCCTCGCTGCGGCCGCGGACCCCCAAGCGCTCCCACCGCTCCACCAGCACGGGGGGCAGCCCCTGCCAAGAGCCACCCCTGAGGTGTCCGCAAGAGGGCGTCCGGCCGCACTCCATCGCCTCGTCAGCGCCCCATCAGGCGAGGGAGAGCAACTGCCGAGTGGACCAGTACTTCCAGGTACTTCCGGAACGACTAGGTGGTTGAGATTTTTTTCAAAGGAGGCTCGAGACTTTTTCATTTAGCTTTTCGCTGATTAACGATAAATATTGTCGTTTAGCTTTTAATGTCAACTGTTTTCCATTTTCTTTAAGATTATATTTTTGATTTTAAGTTTTTTTTCATTCCATTGTCTTTAGTTTTTAACATATTTTAAATTCTACTGTCTGTTAGTTCTTAGCTCCACCTACAGGTGATGAGCCAGGTGGTGGCAGTCAATCATCGTCCCCTGCTGTTTCCACTACGCGCTGGATTGTTGTTGCATTTGCCTTTGTATGAAAATCGCTTTGTAAATAAAGTTTGACTTGGTTTGATTCCAGAGGACCCACTCTGCCCTGCTGGCGGCGGCAGCACGCGAGCAGAAGTGCTTGCGTCCGGGTCGACCGCTCCACGACGACAAGCCCCCGGCCCAGAGGACCTACCTGGGGCCCAGGCCGTCCATCCCGCACCTGATGTCGCCCGACACCAGGGAGTTCCTGAAGATGAAGATCGCGCTGGAGAACGTGGTGCCGGAGGACGCCACGGAGCGGCTCAAGTTCAAGATCCTGGCGGAGCACCTCAAGTACGAGGAGGCGTCGCTGGTGGCGGACCTGCACCGGAACTCCAGGTTCCCCTACACCGACACCATGCGAATGCTCACCAAGATGTACGCGCAGCCGCACAAGGTGGCCATGCAGCGCATCGGCGAGCTGACGGACGGCCCCGACGTGCACAGCGGCGACTTCCAGGCCTTCTCCCTGTTCGCCCTGCGCGTGCGCTCGCTGGTGGGCATGCTGGAGCAGCTGAGGAGCCAGGGCCACAAGGAGCTGGAGTGCGGCTCCCACGTCACCAGGCTGCTGAGCAAACTGCCGCACGACCTCAACGTCAGCTTCAAGAGGTTCCTCTACCCGCAGAGGGTGGACGTGCCCACGCTGGTGGAGTTTGCCGAGTGGCTGGAGTATGAGCTGGAGGTGCAGGAGGACACCAGCTAGAAGTGACAGAGACGAGGAGAAGACGCAGGAACCAGGAGGGGGGAGGGGGGGGGGAGTCGACCTCCACACCTCCACACACTGTGATCTGGGGAGCAAGTGAATGTTTGCTCAGAGGTCAGATGGGACTTTCACTTTAGAACTTTCACTGCAACCACCTCTGCACACACACACACACACACACACATATACCGTGCTGTTTACAATGCAAATGGCATGAGCCTGACACTCTCATTCACTCTCAATGGGCTAGCCAGCTCTTAATAAGGTCCACTAAAGGTGACAATTGATACATCATTATCACACAGACACACACACACACACACACACTCCCACCTGTAAATTACACACATGCTTTACACAGTGCCGCATTAATAATGTATGAGGAGGAAAATGTTCCCTCAGCAGTGTTTTAAATTAATCAGTCTCTCTGCACCCTGAGGAGGTGGAGGAGGAGGTGCTCCATTGTTCCTGGGATACACAGTGAGGTTGGGATGGAGGAGGTGGAGCAGGAAGGGAAAGAAAGGGGTGGTGGGGAAAGTGGACTGAATTAAAAAGGTATTAAAAGAGTAAATGTTAAGATTGCGTCGAGACAAAGAGAAGCAAAGAGGAGAGAAAGCTTTAAAATAGAGCAGTGAGGTTTCACACCGCTAGATGGCAGTAAAACACCTTGAACAAAGTAAGTTATTTTTGGACTCGTGAGAGAAGCCCACATGATGACTATCATCACACACTGTTGATGTTCTCAGTGCGGGGGTCATTCAGTGCTTCGAAAATAAAAGAGGATCGATTTGTGTTTTATACCTCGGTGCCCCCCACCTCACTGATAGGCCAGCGCTTGGACTCTGATACAGTGACTTCCATGGAGGGGGAGGAGTGAAAAACATCAAACACACTGTCTTCGTTTGCAGTGGGTCATAAGCAAATTAGAGAACAATGGCCTATAATTTGAGCAACGAAAGCATAAATTCCATCCAATTAGCCCTGATCTCCACACAGCAAATTGATTTTCCGTGTTATTTTGCAGCTTCCAAGACTCCTCCTGCCCCCGCAGTTCAGTCTGTAACATTTTAAGGCTGCTTAAAAGTTTCCTCATCTTCATTTTTAAGCTTGTGAATAATTAAAACACAATAGTTGAGCATGGCACAGCTTACAACAGGAAGTGAAAGTAAGAGAATTATAATCCATCATCTGCAAGACGCTTCTTCAGGTTCTGCTCACTCCTTGACATTTGATTTGAGGACATCAGTTATTGGGGTCACCTTAATCAGTGGTGTTCAGGTTCTTCATGAGCAAAGAAAACTGTTTCCATCTTCCATGACCATATTCTTTGTTTATTTTGACTAAAAATAACTGATAAAAACATTTATTTTTTTTGCTGTTGCTGCTCAAGCAGCTCTGGCCTGCAGTGGCAGTTTGTAGATGCTGCTGCCTGAAGGTTCTTTTTCAGTGTCAAAATAAACCGCAATTCATTCACTCACCAACTCTGCTGGGTCTTTACAAGATCGCGAAATGAAGTGATTTTCAGCTCAACGTGCAAAAGAAAAAATAAAAACGAAAATTAAAAATCAAATTCTAGCAGCCAAAGGCGTAAAACTTTGAGCTGTTGAACTTTTTTTTTTCTTCATGATTTTCAGTTCTAGTCAGACTTGTTCAGTCTGAAGGCTCTTATGACAGTCCAGCTTGTACCCCAGCAAAGCGCAGACAGCGCACAACCCATTAATCGTCTCCCACGGCGCAGATTTCTCTTGGTTTGTGTCAGGAGGAGCAGCCGAGCGGAAACAAAGGACACTGTGAGGAGGTGTTGGGAGTCCTGACAGTCCGGGAAGAACATTACCGCAGCCACACCTCACAGCAGAGGCCGCACTGTCTCAACAAACATATATTTATTCATGATGAGCTGATGCATTGACGGTGCATGAGGCAAACTGAGGTTGGAAGTTGTTGTGTTTCTTTTAATCGCATGCTTTTATTTTATTTATTTTTTCCAGTTTGTGAAGGACTGCCCTGCAGCCTGCAGCTGTGAACGATGTCTCTGATGTTGTTGCTCATTACAATCATTAATACACAAACATGTTCACCTGGGAGTCTGGCTGCGGCAGCCACAGTCCTGACTGCTGACCACACAGCAGCTGCACCGCAGCGGGGGGTGGAGCACCTTGCTCAAGGGCACCTTGACGGTGGTTAATGAAGAGGTTTGTCAGATTGGGCAGCGACTCTGCTTCTCAGACAAATTAAAAAAAAAAAAAAAAAATCTAATCCCCCCCCAAAACAGGCTGGTCTAAATGAGCCTCTGCAGAGAGAAAACAAGTTTCTGCTTCTTCTTTTATTTCCACCTAAATGAGCTGCGATCGTCAAGACGAGGGCAGCGGAAGCAGCGCTGGAGTCACATTATAATGAGAGGGAACGTAAGAAAGAGGTGCAAAAACTCTGGGAAAAAGAAATAGATTTTTTAAAAAAAAAAAAAAAGCTTTAACCAAAGCAAATGCAAAGCCTCTTTGTAAGAAACGTCTGCTTTCACTCTTATCACACAGATGGCAGAAGCAAAACCACCTGAAAGTGTCCAGCGAATACAGAAGACCGGCTCCACACTTTGACTCGTATTAGCTTCCAGCTGCAGGTGGGTCGATGTTCGGCTCTTGGCGTCACTCAAATTAGCCACCTTTTTTTTTTTTTTTTGCTTTTATGCACGAGTCCCCAAGCACAGATAAATGCCAGGGTTGTCAGGAAGGGCAGCCAAACACACATAAACATATATGCACAATCAATTTGACCTCTGAATGGAGCAGATGAAGGAATCTGCTTTGTATACACGGTGATGCACGGTGAAACATTTTTCCTGGCTTTGACCGATCCTGTCCTGTCCTGTCCTGTCCTGAGGACCAGCGGGCAGCAATGCAACCGGCGCCTGGGGACCCGATCCAGATTCTCATCTAGTCCACATGGTCAAGGCCATCGACTGGAGATCAAGCCCAGAATTCACGTTTTTCATCGAGGTGAAAAACTGGAGCAACTGGGATGAAAAAGAAAAAGAGAAATCCTGGCAGACAGACTGAATGATTGGAACCCAGGGACCTCCTCGTCCCAGTGCTAACTGACAACTGGTGCTTCAGCACCACTTCTATCTGGGTCACATTATGCAACGTGGCTGGGAAAGATCGCTGCTCTCCAGTTTTGGAAAAAAAAAGTTCAGCCTGTCGCAACAATAGTTTAGTTTATTCAGTTTTTTAATTATTTATTTAATTTGTTAATTTTTCTAACATGTACAGGGGTACATTTAACAGACAAAACAAACTAAATCAGAGTTATCAAACATATCTTTTTCACATTTCAAGTCCATCATTCAAATAAACATTTCCGGGGCTTCGTTTAAATATTTTACACACTGAACTTTTAAATATGCTACAATATGAAAACCTGAGTTCTCACCCCTCAGTTGAACAGAAAAACAACGGCAGGGAGGAAAACACCAAGTTCAGTGTAAAAGTGAATCACAGCGCAAAGCGCAGTAAACTGTGGATCCGCTGTGGATTAGCTGGATAAAAATAGGCGGAGGGCCGATGCCGAGAGTGGGGGAGGGGTGATCAGCGAGCGACCCACCACCTCCTCCTCTTGTTCGATCAATAAAAAACAATAAATGTTAAAAATGTAAATGGGCCCCCTCAGTAGCGGCGCAGCTTCCTGAGGGTCCCTGGCCTCGGCCTCGGCCTCACCCCCCTGCCAGGCGCACTCCCACGCGCCTTTACCTTCTGGGTCAGCGCTACAAGGCGGGTCACCAGAAATTGATTTGCTCCGTATCCGAGCCACATTAATCAGCCATTCATCACTTCAAGGCGGCAAAAGAAGAAGCTGACGTCTGGCGAAAATCAATCTTAGGATGGGCGCCGGCGTCTGGCGGCGGCGGCTGGCTGGCGCGCGCGAGGCCTCTTTTTGAGAGGCATTGTCGGCGCGTCACCGGCTCGCTTGCACGGTAACCACCGGGCTGTCAGAGGAGACGGCGGTGCGTGAAAGCTGCCGTGTTTCTTGCGGCGGGAGGCGGATTGTGTTTTGACGGATGGAGCCCGACGCCAAAGTGGCGAGAAGTGACAGCTTTAATCTGAGCGGCAAAACACAATGGCTGTGTTCTGCCACTTAGCTTAATGTTGTGATTCAGTGTGTGAGTGTGTGTGTGTGTGTGTGTGTGTGTGTGTGTTTGCATGCAAAGGGACCTGAATGGCCTGTAATGCCGATTAACATAATGGAGACATGATAATGTAATTATATTGACATGTGACGTTTCTTAACGTCTTTATCAAGTAAATGCAATAAAGCACCTGGAGCTGCAGCAGGAATCCTTTCACATGCCGCTTTTCTGACTGTTTGTCTGACTCCAATGTGGAATTGTTTGTTTTCTTCACACTGTGACATCACGGCAGTCTGGGATCAAGAGGTTTCACGAGTATATATTTAAAGGGATAGTTCAAGATTTGGCCAAATTTGCCTACTGCCATAACCCATGTAGTCGTTTGAGAAGGCACATTCACCTTCTTCATCGGCGCCTGTTGTTTTGAGGTCGTGCTTTGAGATGAAGGAACGGGTCTTCTTCCTTCAGAACTCAGCAAATCCACAGTCCAACATTTCTAAAACGCCTGACTCGAAGTTATTCTCTTTCATCAAGCCAGAAGCACGTCAAGAGACTTCAGTCCTTGAGCACTAACGCTGTCAGTTGTCTGATTCCAGACAACCCGACCGTGTTTTTTGTCTACTTTGAGATGATTAAATTAGCTGGCGGAGGGACGAGGGCGGCAACTGCCAGCGTGAGCGAGGCTACACGGGCCAAGGACAAAAGAATTCCTACATCCATTCCAATGATGCCGATGTGGTCATTCCGACAGAGCAGAGAGTGGGGCCAATAGAGGCATCTGGGCTTTAATGGGAGACAAAAGGGCAGATTGTTGGTCCACTGGGGACCCTGGACACGCTAGTTAGGCTCAGAGCTATTTAAAAAAAAGGAGCTTTGAGAGGGAGGAGAGTGACGGAGGGAGGGGATGAATCATTTGGGGGGTTTTGAGGCAAACTGGAGCAGATTGATTAAAGAGAAAAAAAAAAAGCCAGAGACCTCTTCTGACTAAATGACTGATGTGAAAAAATGGTTGTTTTGTGAACATTTAAAACCCAAATCTATCCGTGTGTGGTTCGACGGACGGCTGGTTTTCTGCCTGTCTACTGCATGAATATAGATGTACATAGCAACCTATTGTCTCAGAGCTTCCAACAACTGCTCTCTCTAAGTCATGAGGTCCTTTGCGATCAGGTCGACGCGTGAACAAATCCGAGCAAGCGGGCGTTTCCGCTGGTCTACGTTGATTGCTTAAATGGCTCAAGTGCCTCATTCTCCATGGCTAATTTCTGCTTCCACTGACAACAAATCACAATGCACACCTTTGCCAGCTGGATAGAGGCGAGATTGAGTTACATGACCATCGGTTCGCTCTGATCCGTCGTCTAAAAGTGAAACATCCACTTCAACCAGTTGGGGGACGTTCCGAGTGATCCCACCGACGGCAGAGTGAAAAGATGAAACCTGCTCAGTTGTTCCAGGCCAGAACAGCTGAGGGCACCGGCTCTCTATTGCAGAGGGCGAGCGTGGGGCCGCGCACAACATAATCTGATCAACATCCAGACACGCGCATACCAACACAGCGCACCGGAGGAGGGAAGGGGGGTTGCGAGACGCGGCAGCTGCCCTTCATGGAGCCGGAGTGACAATGGAGGAGCTCTACAGGGGATGGAGACAGCACCTGCCACCTCGCC
Organism: Thamnaconus septentrionalis; assembly: GCA_009823395.1. Classification (NCBI taxonomy): domain Eukaryota; kingdom Metazoa; phylum Chordata; class Actinopteri; order Tetraodontiformes; family Monacanthidae; genus Thamnaconus; species Thamnaconus septentrionalis. The sequence goes on along the minus strand of CM020517.1, from coordinate 17,313,498 downwards.
TCCCCACCCCCCCCCCCCTCCCCCACCTCCCCTCCAGCCGCAGGACTTGACTGGAGAGGCGTGCGTGCCTCCAGTCGGCGCTCGCTCGTCTATTCACCCCATTCAGCTGCCTCATCTGCATACGGCTTGACTTGCTGCTTCTAATTTGGGCGCCTCCCACCGACCTCCACCCCTCCGCCCCCCCAACCCCACCCCCGACCCCTCCTTTTTATATTCTTCTTCTTAAAAGCAGATGCATGTAAACAGTGCCGCTTCTCATCTCGAGCGGGATTGGACCGTGACAGATTGGAGGTCGTGAACCCCCGGTGGAGGATTGGACCCGGCCAACAAAGACGGACCGTCAGTCAGTGCGAAACGTCCAGACGGGTGGGTAGTCGGAGGCAGGGGGGGGGGTATCCAGCGCAGCTTGCGGCGAGCTTGGACAGACGCTGGAGGGTTTGGAGGTTTCTGCAGTTCACTAGAGTCACCGATGGCCTCACCACAAATACCCAGAAGACCCTGATGCTCTTATAATAACATCACTTATTATTTTGCCATCAAGCCTGTGCACGCGCGCTTCCAAGTCGTGTCCAGAGGGGTGCTCTTGAAGAACCATGGCCACTGCACACATTCAGCAGCCATGGTTCCAGGTCCTAAACCACTGAGCAGAATTTACACGGAATTATCAGTGTAGGAGACCATGGACTACATTGTGGACTCCACCTTTTCAAATTTAATTGTGTGATCTGGATTGTGGGTGTTCAATTTTAGATTTAGATTTCCTCAGGACCTTCTGAGGGAGACGGAACTTTACATGTAAAGGGGTCGAAGACAACATCTGAAATATTTGTGTGTCTGTGATGGAAGAAAAATACTGACAATCACATAATAAATGACGACACAGTGAAACTCATTCGGTGATCTGGACAAGTTGGCAAAACACAAATGAAATGTACATTGGCAAGGAAGAAAGATGCACGACCTTCCCAGAGGTCAACGCCCACGTATGGAGTGTGAGC